>CM048746.1:42183825-42251325 GCA_026315105.1 Locusta migratoria | reverse complement strand
TCTCTCTCTCTCTCTCTCTCTCTCTTAGTCATCAGTCTTATGACCAGATTAATATGGTTCACCATGAATTCTTGTACTACAGCAATCTCTTCATCTCAGAGTAATGCTTGCACAATAGTCTTCAATTTTCTGTCTGCAACTTACTGTGTCCTACCTGAAATGAGGTTTCTATGTTTGATGCTAGACAGGTTATTAGGTGTTTTGATATGTTGTTGATACTATTTTAGTGTTACTTTTGTTGTTCACTGTTATTAATTTTATACACATTTTATACTCAGTCTTTATTCATTACAAACACCTTCACAAAATTTATTTACAGGTTTCATGTTCCTCCACTTCTGAAGCCAGTGGTTGCTCTTCTAACAGTGAAAGTACACAACCACTGAAATTGAGCAAAACACAGGTTAAATCATTACAAGAAGCAATGTACCACAGTGCAGAGAACAATCATCTTGGTGAGTACAGAATTTTTTGTTTCTATTTTTTAAAAGTGTTTCATGCCTCTTGCTAAGACCAACAAAATTATTAAAGTGACTGAAACAATATTTTGGAAAGGATAGGTTGCTACTCACCACAGAGATGTCTGACAAGCCGCAGGAAGGCATTCATAAAAGAATAAACAAAACTGAAGCTTTCGGCTATTAAGCCTCCATCTGCCACAGATAAGACACACACACACACACACACACACACACACACACACACACACACACAAACCCAACCGCCATCTCTGGCTGCTGCGGCTGGACTATGACACACAGTACAGCTGAGGCAAGAGCAACCAGTGGTGGGGGTGAGGAGGCGGAATGGAGAGGGAAGCAGGAAGGGAGGAACGGGATGCCAGTTGGGATGGAGCAATACATCAGTGCTGTCAACAGATTGGAAGGGACTGGAGTATGTGGCGGAAAGGGAGATGTATGTAAGCTGGAGTGTGGGTAGGTTACACTCCAGCTTACGTACATTTTCCTTTCCTTTACACACTCTAGTCCCAGTGTGAGTTTGTGTGTGTGTGTGTGTGTGTGTGTGTGTGTGTGTGTGTGTGTGTGTGTGTTATGTGTGCCTTTCTGCGGCTCGTCAGACATCTCAGTGGTGAGTAGCAACCTGTCCTTTTCAAAATATTGTTGAATCCTTTAAGGTATTTCCATTGTTTAAAGTGACTGAAAGTAGTGTATGAGATAACTTCTTCAAGACAAAATGCAGAATGGTAGATAAACAATGAAAGCATAGAATGAAACTATCACTCTGCTGCAGAGAGTGCACTGATATGAAGATTAAAATTTTAAGTTTCATATCAGGAAGTTTCATATCAGCACACAGTCCACTGCAGAGTGAGAGTTTCATTCTGGAAATATCCCTGGGTCTGTGACTAAGCCAAGTATCCACCATATCCTTTCTTCCAGGAATGCTAGTCTTGCAAGTTTCGCAGGAGAACTTACATGAAGTTTGTAAAGTAGGAGGCAAGGTTCTGGCAGAATTGAAGTTGTGACGATGGACTGTGAGTCATATTGGAATAGCTCAGTGGAACAGTGCTTGCCCGCAAACGTCAAAGGTCCCAGGTTCGAGTCCCAGTTCTGGCACACAATTTTAATCTGCCAGGGGAAGTTTCAAGAAAAGCATAGCTTACTTTTGCTCTGGAAATCATGTTATTTAGAACAGGTAGTTTAACATGTAATGCTGCAGTTTATCTAAAGGACTTCCTCTTATCTAACAATAGAAAGTTCAGGTTGGAATTAGTAATATAGTAATAAGGACATTTTAGAACTCACGGCAAAGACGTGGCAACGAGCTGTGACAAGCACATACAAAACACACACACATACAACACTATCAGCCATGGCCTTCTTCAGAAGACAACATTCATGCAAACACACAGGCACACAACTCAGTCATACAACCGTCACCTCTGGCTGCCGCACTTTGAACCACACTCTGCGGTGCATAAATTGGGGAGGAGAGGACATAGTAAGTTTGTGTCACAGTGGTGGGGATGGGTACAGCACAGCCTAGATGGGAATAATGAGATGCAGGATGCAAGGTGGTCCACCTTGTTTTTGGCCATTGTTTGGCGGTGGCCATTCATCCTAATTGACAGCTGGTTAGTGGCTATGACCACTAGGTGGACCACCCTGTGGCACAGCATGCAGCAGAGCACATGCTGCATTTCAATGGCTGCTTCACAACACGGGCCATCCGGATCGTCCCATCCACCACCAGCTTTTCTGAACTAAACAGATGAGTTATCCCTACAGTACATTCTCTGATCCCAAAATCATCCAGGCCTCAACCTACGATAACTTCCCTGTTTTCCACACCTTACAGTTCCTACCTCTATCCTAAACCTCTGCTATTTTGAGTGGTGTGTGGTGTGTGTGTGTGTGTTTTATTTATATATTTTTTCTATCTTTTTTCTTTCTTTTCTTTATCTATATTTATTTTGTTTATTTTATTTTTCTCCCCTCATCCATCTCCCCACACAATACCTAAGCTGCATGTCATTATTTCTATCTAGGCCATGCTGTACCCATCCTCACCACCATGACGCAACTTTCCTATCCCCTCTCCCCTCCCCCGCCCGATTTACACACTGCAGAGTGTGATTCGAAGTGTGGCAGCCGGAGGTGATGATTGTATGACTGTGTTGTGTGCCTTTGTGATTGTGTGAATGTTCTATTTTCTGAAGAAGGCCATGGCTGATAGCTGAAAGTGGTGTATGTGTTGTCTTTTGTATGTGCCTGTTGCAGCTTGTTGCCACGTCTTTGCAGTTATTTGTAAACTGTCCTTATTACCTTGGACTTCCTTTTGCAATATAGCTTCGGGAGATGCTTTATTCTTTGGACAACTTCTTTGGATAGAGCACTGAATAGTGAGTTGACTGATGCTTGTTGTCATCAAAACAGTACACGCAGTGAGGTAGTGTGGTGATAGTTCATTCTGTTTAAGTGCATTATTGGCATTTACCAAAGTATTATAAACATGTAGTAAGCTGTTAGCACAATTTTTTGAATTTCAGTTTGATGCAGCTCTCTACTTTAATCTATTTTACAAACAGTTGAAATTTCTGGAAGGATTCAACAATATTTTCGAAAGGATAGGTTGCTACTCACCACAGAGATGTCTTGATGATTCACAGAAAGGCACGCACAAAAAATTACAAGTATACTTAGCTTTTGCTGTTATGGATTTTTTCATAAATAGAAACACATCATCTCACACTTACACACAAACATGACTGCTGTCTCCAGCTGTTGCGGCCAGACTGCAGGACTGTGTGATGTGAGAGGAGGGCAACATGAAGTGGGGAGGTGAATGGGGGTGGGAATATGCCACACTCTCTGACGGAAAGGAAAAGGAGAGTACTAGAATGTATGGTGGAATGGAAGATGTACATGAGGCTAGAGTCTTGGCAGGGGAGGGGAGGGTGGTGGAGGCAGCAAATAGTGAAGGTTTAGCCCTGGGGGATTGTGCGAGCATAGGATGTATTGTAGGGAGAATTCCCACCTGTACAATTCAGAAAAGCTGGTGTTTGTGGGGAGGATCCATATGGTCCAGACTTTGTTATTGAATTGAGCCACATCATGCAGGGCTGCATGGTTTACAACAGGATTGTCTAGTTGTCTTGTGGCCGTAGTTTGACAATGGCCCTTCAGGTGGATAGACATCGTGTTACTGGCCACATCCACTGTGCAGCCTTCTACACTAGGAAATGTAAGATAAAAGAACCTAGTTATTAGATTCAAATACGAATAAGTTGTATCATTTACCCAATTCCATGCTCAGCATAACACTAAGAATAGTGTTTCACATTTTAAAAAATGAAATTGTTCAAAACAAAACTTTCTGTTGCATTGCATGCAGACAGTGGAAGTGGATAATAATATTTCTCTAGTAGATGGCGTTCAGGAATGTCAAAAAATGTTTCTATTTACCTTCCATTGTGTTCTTACAAGGTGCACTTCAGTGAATGGTCTTAGGAAATATAGAAAATGAGAATTACACACAAAGTACCTTTACTGACCTTCAAAGCAATCGCCATTGGCTCAGTTGCACAGCTGTTGGAAACTGTCAGCAAATGCTTCTTGTGGAATCGCTCGAAGCACTAAGATCACGCATAGTTGGATCTTCTCAACCATTGTGTGGCGTAAGCCTTTCAGGGGAAAGAGAAAGAAGTCTGTCAGTGCCAAAACTGAAAAATAAGGAGGGTGTGGAAGCACAGTGACCTATCATCTAGCAAGAAAGTTGAACCCGTGGATCGCAGTGTGTGGCTGGAATTGTTCTGCAGGAAATTCCACTGTCCACTCAGGTACAGTCCTGGCTGAACCTGCCAGATGCATTGCAGCAGCTATTTCAAAACTCCCTTATAAACTTCTGTGTTGTCAGGATATCCCTCAGGTACAAATTCAGGACAGATCAAGCTCTTGCTATCAAAAAAGGCATTCAACATTATCTTTATCTTGAATTTTGTCAGACGACCTTTTTGGGAGGTGAAGAAGATGAACACCATGCATTGACTGTTGTTTGGTCTCCGGATCATATTCGTAAACCAACTCTCATCTCCTGTAATGGTGGTTTCCAAAAAATTTAAAATTCTGGTCACACATGTTAATGAAATCTCTAGCTAGTTATCTATCAAGAAGCTGTCAAATGTCAATAAGGAAATTGTATTGCTCTAATAAAATTTATGATGTATGTGGATATCATGACCATCTGATCTTACCTATGGCAGTAGAGCCGAAATAGGATCTATCATAATAAATAATACTTGTATTTAAAGCAAAAATTAGAATTTTATTACACAATGTTTTCAAATGAATATATAGTGCTGCAAGCCCAAGAGGCATGAAAATGTTGACAGAAATATAAGTTAGAAGCAGTTGATTAAACATTGAGGGGAGAGAGTGTCTGATCACTCTTAAACTATTTGTCCATGACAGAAGAGAATATTTCAGCATCATAATTTTTGCTGTCATGCAAGAATTAGTGCAATATTAAATGAAATTCAAGATAATATGTTGCATATGTAATGATAAGTTTTTGTTGTGAATGGATGTGTTATTCCATTAATCAGTTAATAGTTTCATATTTGTCAATAATATGATTATGAAATTAGAAAAACGCTCAAGTATGCAACCAGGTATGAGACTCGACAAAAGGCCAATATTTGGCAGGAGAACACGGTGCCATTCTCAAGATAATACTGCAGCAAGGAAGTAGCAATGTGCAACAATGTTTAAAACGTTGGTTCTCAATGACAACATAAAGACAACACATACTGAGCAAGCAAGCACACAGTACCATCACACGACCAGTATTGCCGCAAGACCACAAGTTATCCGACTGCTGACGTGACACAATGGATAGCATCACCGATTGCGGTGCTGAAGGTCGCCAGTTCAATCCCGTCCATCGACAAAAATTTATTTCTTTGTATTTATCATTTCCATAACATTCTACGTGTTTCTTATGTTCACTTGTAATTTCTACATGTTTCTTATGTTAACTATTGTTCTAACATCTGGTAAAATCTGTCTGTGTATAATTAACAGTGAACTCTGCCCCAGAGGCAGTCAGTGCTGCAGGTATGTTTCAGTTCACAATATACCTGCTTTCAGTATAAGTGTTGTGTTCAGTTGACAACCCTGCCTTCGAAGTCAAGCCTGCTTCCATTTCAATGTGACATTGTGTGGTGGAGGTGCTGGGTATCCTGTGCAATAGCTGCATCACCATGGCTCTGATTAGGCAATGTAAAAGCCGTCGCTTACACGTACTAGAACCGAAATACAAGGGATATACCCAGTACATCCTTCCGAAAGTCCCTATCATCAGAAGACCCATAGACATGAAACCAGTGGTAAGTCAGCTGCACATCAGACACCCATCGGTGTTCTCTGGAGATGCTGGACACGACCACAACAATTGGTTAAACGGGGTTCAATTGAGTTGCCAAGTATAACAGGTGGGATCATACAATGTGCTTGGCCAATGTTTATTTCCACGTGGAAGGAACAGGCCAGCAATGGTTTGAAAACAACGAAGAAAAGCTGAATGACTGGGAAACATTCCAGGCGGCACCTAACAAGACATTCGGAGATCTCCAGCGACAAATGTGCCCAGCAGAACAACAACTGAAGAACTGGGCCAAACAACATGGTGAGTCCACACTGTCGTACATACAGAATGTTTAGGTCCTATGTTACATAGTTAACCCAGATATGACTGATGCCGACAAAATTCACACACCTGATGAAGAGTATTGCAGAAGACATGTACCAAGCTCTTCTTATAAAAGACGTCTCTATGACAGTAGAGTTCGTCAAGTGGTGCCAGAGGATTGAAGAGATGCAACAGAAGAGGGTTGGACGAAAGAAGTATGATAGACTCCCTATGCCCATTGTGGAAGACCAGCATGACTTTGCTTCTCTCATACGACAAATTGTGAGAGAAGAATTAAAACAGTTTATGGCAGCTGGAACTGCTGGACCAAGTGAGCATCAGATTATGGCCATGGATGTAAGCCCCGTAAATCGTGAGGATGCCTACGCCACTGAGGAAGAGTTATTTCAAACATTAGCACCCAATGTGAAGAATGGCCTCACCCTACAATGACTTACGCTGCAGCCACAAAAAGACAGCCTACGAACTGGCCGACACGGCCACAAGCAACTTACCCCTCAACTATGATGCCCCACAGAAGAACAGATGTCTGGAGGACATACGACAACACACCAGAGTGTTTCCACTGTGGGCGCCCTGGGCATGTCATCCCTACTGCAGAGAGAGAAGGTGAGTATTCAACAATTATTTTGCCACAAGTCGTCAGCCATCTGAGCAGATCTATCCCAGGTAGTCAACTGCTGATGAGGTCACTCGACCTATGGCAAGAAGCCCATCACCATACCCTGGACGAGGTCGCTCCCCGACACGCCTCTGCCATTCACTGTTGCCGTACAGAGGTACCAGCCATTCCCCTAGCCACCGCACCCAGGAAGGCTAAGCGAGGCGACTATCTACGGAGGTGAGGCCGCCACAGATGAAAATCCTCCATGGACGACAGTCGCTAAAATGTCTGGAAATCTCATTGATATCATAATCATTGGCCAACCTGTCCGGACACTGGTTGATTCCGGAGCTTTTTTCTCTGTATTGTCGGATAGTTACTGCCGCACACTAAAGAAGACAATATTCTGTGATAAGGGAGCAACTGTGCTGAAGGTCACAAATGGGAAGTACATTCAGCCAGCAGGAACTTGTGTCGGAAGAATAACCATCAGCAACAGGACCCAGCTATTTGAATTTGTCATTTTAACAGAATGTAGTCATCATGTCATCCTCTGATGAGACTTACTTCAGGCATCCCAAGCTATCATTGACTGTGGAAGATATAAGCTGCAAATTGAGGAAGTCTGTCCGACGGGTACATGTAATACAGAATTTTGTGGGAAGTTATTTGCTTTTGACAATGTGACGATCCCACTGTGGACAATGAGAAGAGTTCCAGTCACAAACAAAGATGACTGGTTAAACTGTGAAGTGCTTGTTGATAGTAAAAAGTTTATCAGGCTCACCAAACAAATTTACATACCAGCAGCTATCATAAGCATTATGGGTGGGCGAGGAGAGATTTGGATCACTAATTGTCACGAGCAGTCACAACTTATCCCCAAAAGAATGTGTAACAGGACAGCTAAACCAATCCAGGATGGTGAGTTCAACGTCATCAAAGAAGATCCATTCTCTGCTGCTAGTACAGACAACACACTGGAGGAAACAACTGTGGAACTGCCAATAAGGCCTGGACTGACCAAGGAACAATGCCAGCAGGTGTTAGCTATACTATGCCAATTTTTGGGTGCATTCACGCCCCAGCAGGATAAAAGTCAGATAATATGGCCCACAATAAGGCACAGTATCAATACTAGGGATCATCCACCAATTAGCCAATGTTCGTATAGAGTGTTGCCAGCTGAAAGACGGATAATTCAGGAGGAAGTGGAGAAGATGTTGTACGAAGACATTTTTCAACCTTCAGAGAGTCCTTGCTCATCTCCGGTGGTCCTCGTACAGAAGAAGTATGGCACATGGCGATTCTGTGTCGACTATTGGTGGCTGAACAAAATCACAAAGAAAGATGTCTACCCATTGCCGTGCATTGGCATTGACCTTAAGACTGCTTGAAAGGAGCTACATACTTCTCAACTATGGACATACAGACAGGTTACTGGCAAATTGAGGTTAACGAAGCTGACAGGGAAAAAGACAGCTTTTATTACACCTGACAGCCTCTATGAGTTCAAAGCAATGCCATTTGGATTATGTAATGGTCCGGCCACTTTCGAATGCATGATGCACAACTTGCTTTGACACCTTAAGTGGACAACGTGTCTTTGCTATTTAGTTGACATTGTTGTTTTCTCAAAAAAATTTGAGGAAAATCTGATTCGCATGTCCAACTGTGTTGGAGTGTTTTCAGACTGCAGGACTCTGCCTCAATCCAAAGAAGTGCCTCTTCGCCGCCAAAGAGATAAAAAATCCTGGGGGCACATAGTCAACGGAGATGGTGTCCATCATGATCCAGATAAAGTAAGGGCAATCATAGAATTTCCAACTCCTCAACACATTCGTGATGTGAGAAGTTTCCTCGGGCTGTGCTCATACTACCGACGTTTCATAAAAGGATTTTGTAATGAGGCACATCCATTGCAAGTACTTCTGCAGGGAGACACCAAGTTTTTCTGGGATGAGGCAAAAGAAAGAGCTTTCTGGGCACTTAAGGAGGGTATAACTTCCACACCAGTTCTAACCTTATACAAAGAGAATGCAGAAACTGAACTTCACACTGATGCTAGTGGGCATGGGATTTATGCAGTGCTTGTGCAAATTCAGGAAGGTGCTGAAAATGTGATAGTCTATGCATCAAGAGTATTCTCTCAAAGTCCGAGATAAACTACTCTACAACTGAGAAAGAATGTCTTGCAGTTATCTAGACTACAGGCCGTATTTATTCAGCAAACCATTCACTGTTGTGACAGACCACCATCATTCTTTGTGTTGGCGATCCATCAGATTGACTAGCAAGATGGGTACTAAGACTCCCACGTCATGGTGGTATTCAAGAACAGGCACAAACACAAGGATGCTGACTGCCTTTCAAGAAATTCAATAGTGGAACACAACAGCATGAATAAAATTTCAGCCCGTACTGAAGTAGGTGACATCACAGCTGAACAGAGGGAAGATCCAGCACTGTTAAAAACCATAGAGGCCTTGGAGAAAGGAGAACCGTCTAATGGAGAGTTCCAACCTATAAACGGGACAATCCACTGGGCCCCAAATGGCTACTGGTCATTCCAGCTCATCTCCAGCCAGCTAGTCTCAAGTATTTCCAAGATGCTCCAATATCCAGTCAACTGGGATTCGTGAAGACCCTAGACAGAATCAGATGCAGGTATTACTGGAAAGGTCTCTACCGATCTGTCAAGCACTATGTGAGCACTGTAAAGAATGCCAGCGCATGTGCCGCAATTACGTCCAGGGCATCTCATGCCAATGCCACCAGCTGCAGCTCCATTCCACCGAATTGGAGTTGGCCTTATAGGGATGTTCCCAAATTCGACAACCTGTAACCAATGGATAATTGTCTGCACTGACTACCTCACACACTACGCCGTCACCAAACCTATGCCGTCTGCAAAAGCTTCGGGGATAGCAAAATTCCTTGTGGAAGACATTATTTTGAAGCATGGAGCACCACATGTGATGATTTCTGATCATGGAAAAGTATTCCAATCAAAACTAGTATCAGAGTTAATGTCATGTTTCAACATTGTCCATAGAATGACAACTGCGTACCATCCTCAGACAAGACGTTACCAGATATGCTGTTGATGTTGAGCAGAAGGATTGGGATATAATACTGCCAGTCATGACATTTGCTTATAATACTGCAAGAAAAGACACCACAGGTTTCACGCCTTTTTCCCTGCTCCATTGCCATGAAGCTGAGATGACAATGGTTATGCTGTTCCCATTCCAGCCGGATGACACTCATCACCAGGGTCAAAGAAGCAAGACAGATGGCTCACATACGGTCACTGGACAACCAGGAGAAGGACCATCAGCAGTATAACAACAAGCACCGACCTGTTGCATACAGCCCAGGAGATCTGGTATGGATTTTTACCCCTGTACGTAAAGTTGGGCTATCAGAAAAGTTATTGAAATGATACTTCAGTCCATATCGTGTCGTACGTTGCCTGTCAGATGTTATGTATGAAGTTGAGAATTATGAGCCATCGTCAAAATGACAAAAACGAAGAGACATTGTTCACATCCTCCACATGAACCCTTACTACGGTCCTGAAGAGCAGATAGGCGCAAATGGATTTTGTTCAAGGACTCTAAGGACAGAAATGATACTGATGAAGCCACAACAGGAACATCTGTTGTTGGTAATCATGCCAAAGGAAGGATTCTCCAGAACTGCCATAGAGATGACCTATGACAAGATCAAGATCCATGACATTGCAGCTGGCTACAAAGGGAACCTAACATCATTTTTCTTCTTCTTCTTCTTTTCAGGATTGCTGTGCTGAAGGTTGCCTGTACAATCTCATCCACCAAAAATTTATTTCTTAGTATTTATTATTTCCAGAATGTTCTACGTTTCTTACATTCACTTGTAATTTCTATATATTTCTAATGTTAACTATTCTTCTAACTTCTGGTACATTCTGTCTGTGTATAAATAGCACTGAACTCTGCCCGAGAGGCAGTCAGTGCTGTGTGCATGTTTCAGTTCACAATAAACCTGATTTCAGTATACATGCTGTGTTCAGTTGACAACCCTGCCTTCAAAGTCAAACCTGCTTCCATGTCAATGCGATAATATTAATAAAAACATCTGTTTTCAGCAGTTGAGGTGGCATTAATTTTGTTCCTATGTTATTGTACAAGTGAGAGCAGAATTCCATGTAGAATTTAAGCAAAAAACCTCCATCCCTATTCAACAGATTATCCACTAGTTTTATTTCAATCGCTCCCTTGATAACACAATCTCAATAGCTGGAAGTACATGCCAAATTCCTGTTTTGTTGTAATCCACTGGGTGACCTTTGTACAAGCAGTGTTCAGCAACAGCAGACTTGTTAGGTTCTTGCAAACATGTGTGAATGACATATTGAGCATAAACATCACACACATTTAGAACAACGTAACAAGTCTGCTGTTGCCAAACACTGCTTGGTCACAGGTCACCCGATGCAATACAACAAATTTTGGCATGCACTTCCAGCTATTGTGTTATCAAGGAAGTGATTGAAATAAAACTAGCAGAGAATCTGTTGAATAGGAATGGAGGTTTTTGCTTAAATTCTGCATGGAATCCTGCTCTCTCACTTGTCCAAAAACAAAGGGACAAAATTGATGCCATCTCACCCGCTGAAAACTGATGTTTATTATTGATATTGCTGTTGGTCTTCATCTTTGATTGTTGGTGGTGCTGTGTGGTTGCTTGCTCGGTGTGGTTGCTTACTCGGTGTGTCATCGTCTTTCTGTTGTCATTGTGAACCATGGTTTTAAACATGGTTTCACGTTGCTTTCCGACTACAGTACTGCCTCGAGAATGGCAGTGTGTGCTCCTGTCGAAATATCAACTGATGACGAGTTTCATATCTGGCTCCATACCAGTATGTTTTTTTGAATACGCCATACAATGGGAGAAATTAAGTAATCACATGATTATAGTAGGTTGCAACTCACTGTAATGAATACTGACTCGCAGACAGTCATATAAAAAAGACAATCACAACTGGATAGTGGTCATGTGTGCGAGAGTTGTGTCTGTGTGATTGTACAGATGTGTGTGTGCCCTTTTTCTGATGAAGACCATGGCCAAGTAATTTAGTTGTGTGATGGCCTTTTGTACATGCCTCTCTGTGGCTCACCTATTGCTTTATTTGGCGGGTTAAAACATATCCTCATTATAATATTGCTATTCAGATGTAGACTTTCCATTTTTAGACTTTCTTATTTATGTATCACTTCTAACTAAACCCTATTCTCTTGTATAGGTCCCCACTGGAAGCACACTTGACCATTGTTTGACATTGTGCTGTTACACAGAAGTGACTGTTTTCATGAAGCTACGAATCCCATTCTAAAATTGAGGCTATTAGACCTTTAATATTTGCTTTGCAAAGCTTAAGATGTTTGAAAATACATATTGATT
Source organism: Locusta migratoria (assembly GCA_026315105.1). Lineage (NCBI taxonomy): Eukaryota > Metazoa > Arthropoda > Insecta > Orthoptera > Acrididae > Locusta > Locusta migratoria. The sequence continues at coordinate 42,239,102 of CM048746.1, read as the reverse complement.
TTTGTTATTTTGTTTTTTGAGGACAGAAACTCTAGCAAGATGTCTCACAAAGAAATTATTTAGCTATCAAAAGAGTAAATAATAATGACACTTGATGTAGAAGTCATTAGAAAAACATCACCTCTATGGTTTTATGCCTACATTATGCTCCATAAGCAATTAGTGTAGTATCTTAGAATGCATATCGTTCAATATAAGGAATTGACTCACAGACATGTTTGCTGTCTCACTCCCTTTCTTTAGTGAGGTTTTGATACTTTAGTGAAATTAAACAAGTAAAATCATGTAATAATTACTTTATTTCTCATTGACAGTTGTCAGTATTCTTCCAAGCTGTTGTAGATGTCTTGTTTTCCCAGCAGATATAACTCTGGATCTGCGGAACCTGGGCATCCCGTGGACCCTCCACTGCTGGATGCACACACTGGCAACAGCACACGAGCAGCGCCTAGAAAGTGTTATTGATCAACTACTGCAAGATTTTCTGCAAGTGTGGCCTGATGATTACTCCACTCAGTTTGTGGATGAGTGTTTGCCTCTGCTGTTTAATATATTTAGATTTAGTAAGGTAAAACATGCATTTAACTACATTGTCTAATGAATTTGCAGTACACATGTAGAATAAGAATTTTTTTATTTTCAAACAGAACAGGATTATTTTCTTTTATATGAAAGGAAAACATTCCACATTTGTAGACATTACAACCTTTTTCTCATTTCAGTGTGTTTTCAAAGGATAGTGACCTGCTTTTCCACAAATCTTGATGATAATGTGTACAATAAGTTATATCAGCAATACCTACAAACTATTTAGGCAGACTGTTTCTGATGAAAATCTTGTCACCTTGACTACCATTATCTTTGGAAATAAACATACAGCCCCTTATCCAAATACTTAAAAATTGTTGCAACATAGCTTTCAGGTTATTAGTTGAAACATATATCAAACAATATTATGAAGACCAAAGACTGTGGTCTCATCGTAAAGGCACTGTGGAGCCACATACAGGCAATATGAAAAGACAATTGCATGACTTAACTGGTGTGTGTGTGTGTGTGTGTGTGTGTGTGTGTGTGTGTGTGTGTGTTTCTCAGGAAGGCTTTGGACAAATATTGCAATTGTTTTTTCATTGTGCCTGGTTGTTGCTCTGCATGTTATCTTTATGGTGAGTAGCAATCTACCCTTTCCATAACATTGTTGGTATTCCAACATGGAATTTCTGATGAAATATGTTTGGAACATAGACTGCAGAAAAGTGCCATTCTAAGGACGATAGTGTTTCCCCTACATTTTGAAGTTATGTTAACTAAATTGACGTGGTTATCATGATTCCTTCTTTGTTGATCTATGATAAACTTATTTATTTGTCATCATTCATCATATGTTGAAAATGATAACTTAGTCATTTCCCTCTCTTCATTGTCTTATGATACAGAATCTTTGTATTTACAGAATACTGGTATCATCCAAACAGAGAACTAGCATAAAGCATCCTGGCATGGTGTGAGCTAGTTATGATGATAGTTTTACCAAAATACTAAAATGGAGTGCTGAGGTGATAATGCTCCACTTGAACAACCTTTGCAATCAATTGATGAATCAAGTTATATTTTCTGAAACACTCAAGTATTCCAAATATGAAATAGTAACACCAATTTATATATGTGGACTTCTTGTTATAGACTCATTTTCATCCTTCCCATTTTCTCAAAGTATAGGATATTGAACCATCTTCCTGGCAGTAATATTTTAATGCCGACTCACTTTGGCTTCAGTAAAGGTTTTGCCATAATATTAGCCCTCACAAACCCAGTTTTAGCAAAACATGAGTAAAAAAAATACCTTTTGCATTAACTATTGTGTTGCCATGCCTTCACATTGTCTACATCAAACAATTTTATTAGAGAAATTAAAATTGTATGGTGTTAAAAGAAATTAGGGTTAGATTTTAACCTACCATTTATGATGTTAACGGCATTCTTCTTGGATAGAATTAATTGTGTCCGAACAGTAAAATAAGAGGGTGCTATTAAGAAAACAGGCCACACAGGAAAGATATGACTCACATCAGTGATTTACCAGAGACTTCAGAGGGCCCTTCAAAAACTGTGATGTTTGTTGATGAAATATAATACTGGTAAAAATCAAAGAACGAGCATACCAGACATAGTATAAAGAAGCAGATGTGTAAGTGATTCACAGCAAACAGCTTTAACTTTAATCTTCCATAAGCCTTCCACAAATTCAGATGTTTCCAATCATTTAGAGGTTCCAGAAATAGAGGTCAGTGAGCACATACTGAATGGAACATTACCTAAAACTGAAATTAGGATTCAATAACATAATGAAGATAGATAGATAGAGATAGAAATAGAGAGAGAGAGAGAGAGAGAGAGAGAGAGAGAGAGAGAGAGAGAGAACAACTACTTTATTTTTAGGTGCCTGTCTGTGCTTCAAAAACTGTCTTGTGGTGAGTGGCAAGATATCCTCAATATACTGTTGCTTTATAATTTTTTCAACTGAATTTTCTTTATCAAAGTATTAACTATCCTACAATAATGTTGAAATAAAATCTCACATAATAATTCTTCATTCCTCTACTGTGGATGCTCAAATTATTTGATAATAATTAGATTAATAAATACTATTTGAGAACTAAAACAATATGTTCCTTCAATGTTTTTAATGTTTGCAATAGTAATGGTATTTTACTTTTGAAATTTTCTAATTTCTATTTTTAAATTTTTGCAGAATGAAGGAACAATATTATTGTTGGCTGATATATTTTCAACATGCTACGGCTGGGAAGCAATTAAAGCCATAAGAGATACTTCTTTCTCTGGGGGTACAAGAATAGACCCCAAGTTTGTAAATAATCCTGAACTTAGTGATGTGCAGTTCAGAGTGGAAGGACGTGTGTTTTATGGACACAAAATAGTACTTGTCACCTGGTCACCTAGATTCAGGGCAATGCTTAGTTCAAAACTCTGTGATGGAAATCCTCCGGTTGTGCATATAAATGATATACGATATCATATATTCCAGGTACAGTAGTCATCATACTAATCAGAAGTAACAAAGTCCCGTTGAAAGCTTTTAGTAATTTTGTTTGCATAATAACATTTGTCCTTGTGTTCTGCAGTTAGTGATGCAATATTTGTATCACGGTGGCTGTGAAGGTTTGCGAGTAGAGCCAGCAGATGTCCTTGAACTTATGGCTGCTGCAAACTTCTTTCAGCTTGATGGGTTGCTGAGATTTTGTGAAGCTCAGTGCTCTGGAATGGTTGACCTTGACAACATTGTCTCTATGTATATACATGCCAAGGTATAGTGTTTGCATTTTAACAGCTCTGTTCAGTTTGTTGACATGCACCAGTACTGCTTCTGACTTTCCTGTTTTAAAAACGAGCTTTTTTTTCAATATCGATTGCCCTTACATCCTCTCTTCTGCCTAATCTATGTTGTTATTTTTGCAGTTTATTGATAATTTAAAAAGTTATAACTGTGTTTCATTAAAAGTACTATTTTTTAAGACTTATTAGTATCAGTTAAAGCTAACCGCAGTCAATTTCACTGGTAGTTTTTCCAGGAAAGGGGAAAAGGGAACCGTGGCGAAGTGGCCAAGCACATTGAGGCACTATGCTCCAATCCATGAGGCCACTCCCTGTTAGGGGTTCAAATCCTTCCGCGGGAATGTTTTTGCTGTCTTTAGTATAAGTTTGTTCATAAGTAGTTTGTAAGTTTAGCGACTGAGGATCCTGCAGTTAAGTCCCATAAGCATAACAAACATTTGGGAAAAGGGAAGGCTAGGGAAAGTAAAGAGAAAGGGGTGATGGGGGGGGGAGAGGGGGGAATCTACTGTAACAGTTCATCTTCATCATTGACAAGTACTGTGCTGTGCATGTAGTGCTGGATGTTTGACTGCCAGGCCAGACCGCAGTGTCTAGCATGAGGCTCTCCTGTGACTGCTGGTGGACACACAGCCTCTTCTGTGGCTATCAGTGGCCCTACAGCAGTCAATATGTTAAAGCACTGTGAAATCTTTACTATTATGACTGAAGACTCTTTCTTACAAGAGGTTCAGCTTCCTTCATTATAAAAGTGTCTTAAAGAAAACAAATTTTTGCAACTGTTTGCTGATAATGCTGTGGTGTATGGGAGGGTGTCATCTTTAATTGACTGCTATAGCATACACAATGACTTAGAGAAAATTTCTAGTTGGTGCAATGAATGGTAGCTAGCTCTCAATGTAGAAAAATGTAAGGTGATGTGCACGAGTAGGAAAAACAATCCCATAATGTTCGAATACAGCATTAGCAGTGAGCTTCTTGATGCTGTCGCATCATTCAAATTTCGAGGCGTAACATTGCAGAGCGATATGAAATGGAACGAACATGTAAGGACAGTTGTAAGTACGGCGGACAGCCGACTTTAGTTTATTGGGAGAATTTTGGGAAGGTGTACTTCATCTGTAAAGGAGACAGCGTATAAAATGTTTGTATGCCAATGTCTTGAGTATTGCTCAAATGTATGGGACCCACAGCAGATCAGTTTAAAGGAAGACATAGAAGCAGTTCAGAGGCGAGTGGCTAGGTTTGTTACTGGTAGGTTCGACCAGTGCGTGAGTGTCACGGAAATGCTCTAGGAACTCAATTGGGGATCACTGGATGAAAGACAACATTCTTTTCATGAATTTCTGTTGAGGAAATTTAGAGGGCCGGAATTTGAAGCTGAGTGTAGTACGACCTTCCTGCCGCCTACTTACATTTTGTGTGGTGTTCACAAAGACGAGAGAGATTAGGGCTCGTACAGAGACATATAGGCTTTCTTTTTTCCCTTGTTCTATTTAGAAGTGGAACAGGAAAGGAAATGCCTAGTAGTGGTACAATGTACCCTCCGCCATGTACCTTACGGTGTTCAAAATGTTCAAATGTTTGTTAAGCTTAAGGGTCTTAACTGTGGGGTCATCAGTCCCTAAAGTTAGAAACTATTTGTGAACTACCTTATACTAAAGACGGCACAAACATCCAAGACCAAGGGGAGATTCTAACCCCTGATGGGAAACTGCCTCGCACATCAGGACATAGCGTCTCAATGGGCTCGGCCGTTCCAACGCGGCACTTTACAGTGAATTGCAGAGTATGTATATGGATGTAGATGTAGAACATCTTACTGCTAAATTGTGCTGCATTTAGTTTATGTTTGGTAACCTCAGTTTTTAGTCGCCGATCAATTTAGGTTTATATGTACCAGCTAAATTACTTAAATTGGAAACTGCTCTCCTGCCTGGAGAGGAAGTGACTGATGTCACTCAGCCACTGGTGCTGCCCAGGTGTTCTGGGTGACAGGCAATGTGTGGCTCCATGGATGGCAGAGTAGAAGCAAGTGGCCCATATACCTCTGACCTGGGATGATGTTTCCAGCAGCCTATCCTACCACATCAAGTGTCCCTCCAGCACCGCTAGCTTACAACATATCTCCCCCAGATCTGCGTCGTTGGCTGGTGAACCGAGTTTCTGATGGGTGAGAAGCCTGTCTCGCCTCAAGGAAAGACCAACCCGGCGGGCAGATGGGAAGCCCCGCACCCGTGGGCAATTGGATCATGGAAGTAGCCCACAGGGGTGTCCTTTGGGAAGAAGAGCCAACTCCATGCAACAAAGGCCTTGAGCACGCCAATGTGGGTGCGGCTCAATGCAAAGCCATGGAATATGTCCGGAAGGATGACATCTCAAAGAGTATACAGCCACTGTCGCGGGTTTAGCAGCACCCTGGAGATGACGTCCAGTTGCTCCCCAATGTGTAGATTGAAGAGGCATCTTCCTGAGGAGGAGAACTGTTGTTCCTGATATCTGAAGGTCCCTCCCTGGTGTAGGACTGGCATAGTGGTCTTGCCAGTTCTAAAGGTGATGGAGGTGTCTACTTGCACCTTCTTCTCTCAGCCGGATGCCACGAGCAAGAAGGAGAAACATTTTTGTGCATTAACTTGAGCCAAAGGTGGTCAAGGGCTGCCACAGATTGTTCATCAAGGACTGCAGACCCCCTCATCTACGCGAAAAGAAGTGCACCATATGCCAAAGTCGTCTTGTTGACCTGGCGACCTAGGACTGAGACTGATGCGAGAGGGCAGCTTTGCTAAAACATAGTTCACTGTAAATTTGAACAAGAAAGGGGACTGAGGATCACTCTGCCTAACTACCCTTTGAAGCTGTACTGCCAAGGTCTCCTCAGCATCGCCCATTATGGTCGTCCTGCTGCCCTCATAGCACACCTCGATTTACTCCACAAGTTCGTGTGGCAGGCCTTGGGCCCTCAGAACTGGGTGGAGGGCCGCATGGTCCAACGAATTGAATGCCTTTGATACGTCAAGAGAGGCCAAAAAGACAGACCGGCAGAGAATGTGTCCAAAAGTAGCTCACAAGACTGCTTGTCTGTACCGCCGGGAATGGAACTAGCGAGGTCCCAATCTATACTCTTAAGGTTGAAGTCTCCTCCGACTAATATTACATGGCCCGGATACCTATGCATTACCTGCTGTAGACTTTCTTTGAATGATTCTAAATCTTCTACAGCAGCACTAGGGGGTCAGTAAAAACACCAAACTATTAACTTTACTTCTTTGAGACCTGTTATACGTGCCCAGATAACTTCAGTTCTTCTGCTGTGGAGGGTTGCAAGAACATTGTGTGTGGTACATTGTGCAGGGTATGTGGGTCCTGTGTGTCGTTGACAAATTTCTGTTGAAGTTTGATAGCAACATTGCTGTAGTGTTTATTTGCAAAGTTAGCTAGTTTTTTTGGGATCGTTTACTAAGGTACCATTGACGTAAAGGCTAAATTTTACTTAAGGCAGTGGTGTAGTGTGCAAATGTAGGCAATGAAATGTTCACTTTATGAGGTGTACATACAATAGCCAGCTACAGAGCAGGAACAGAATTAATTATTTAGGCCTTCTTCATGGTCAACACAAAAGACTATGCCCCTCATTCTACGTGACTGGTTTTACAAAGTGTCTCATTTGTCAGTTGTTGCCAACATCAGCACACTACGCCACAACTGTCGTAAGGAAAATTTTGGCGTGTACCTGACATACTTGTTGATATTTGTGCAGTAATACATTCACTTATCCACAACTTCTGTGTATTATGAAGTTCACAAACTGATGCGGAATACAACACTAACTTGTTGATATTTGTATAGTGATCCACCACAGGTGGCAGTACTATGCATGATGAAAGGATTGAACAATAACAATGTAATCGACTTTACGAACTTCCCAAATACTGTTACATCAGACCAAAGTGAACTAAAGAGTCAGGGAATGGGATTTAAGAAAATCCGTGGCTGATGTAGGTCCTACAAAAGAAAAGGACTAACTACAAAAAGAAATGATATCCCATCAAAAACATAAAATGTACAAAAATGCATATCTCACAACGAATTCCTTCCACCATAAAAAGTCGTGAGATCTCATGGGAAACCAAGTCGGTTATTTTAGTTAATGTTCATGCAACCACCCATTCAACACCTTGTCATAATTTTTTATCTAATTAGTTATCTACCAACATTTGTAGTGACTATGTCAAAATTATACATCTTTATTTCTATAATAAATAAAACGACTTGGTAATCGCATGGCAATATAAACTAGCCTAATATTTAAAATACTTTCTGCAAATGTGAAATATTTCATTCCTACATGATTTTGTTTGGTTACATAGTGGAATGTAAATTATTTTTATATTTCGATGTGTAAATGTCCGATCATTATATGTATTCTGATGTCATTATATTAGGGTGTGATTGTGAAGTTATTATATGTATTATAGAACTAAAGATGTATTATACTAATATAGTCGCTATAAATGTTGGTAGATAACAAATAAGTGGTAGATGACAAATAAGTGGTTTTATGAACACTATCTAAAATAACCAACTTGGTTTCCCATGGCAACATACACTAATACTTTAAAATTTTATGCACATGTGAGTGTCCTTCATTATTAAGTGATTACGTTTAGTTACATAGTGGAATGTAAACTGTTGTTATGCCAATATTACGACATGCAATTTGCCAGATCATTAGATTTATTCCTATGTCATTATATTATGGTGCAATTGCAAAGTCATTATATTTATTATAGAAATAAATGTTTAATTTTGATATAGTCACTACAGATGTTGGTAGATCTAATAAGATAAAAAAATTTATGACAAGGTGTTGAATAGGTGGTTCCATGAACACTAACTAAAATAACCAACTTGGTTTCCCATGAGATCTCACAACTTTTTGGGGTGGAAGGAATTCGTTGTGAGACTTGCATTTTTGTACATTTTATGTTTTTGATGGTATATGAGGTTTATAATTTACAACAGCAACTAGCCACAATTATGGTTTAAACCATACATTTCAACCTAAATTGTGTCTTACTGCTATTTAAAATTACAGCCACAGTTCTTAAAATAAAATTTCAGTGTTCAACAAGTAGTGTAACTTGGATATTTCTTAAAAACAAGACACCAGAAGAGAGAGAATACAGTGAAGAGCACATATTTTAAATTTAGTTGCAGTATACTAAAATTTCTCTTAGAGTAATTAACTTGTCACTTCATGCCTACTTGTTGCAATATATATCATATACATATAACATAGTGACAAAGAGCAATTTCTTTATTTTGTTGCCAAACTAGATTTACTGCAGAGGTGCAGATAATTATTTTTTTTCCTTTGTATTATTGCTGCTGTTAAATATACATGTAACTGTCGAGCACCTCATATTCACAAGTTCAAAACAGTTTCATTTATTTATTGTAAATAGCTTTGGAAAAGCTGCTTGCTATCTTGCATTACAATAAATATTGTAAACTGAACTAAATTTGACCTCTAAAATCTTTGGTATTAGACTTGTTTGCGTTCTCATTGGTAGGGCTCTGTTTAATAAAAGCTCAAAATAGTATATTGGGATTCATTAATAGTTAATTATTAATGTTGTGGTCTGAATAAGTTTCTAACTGCTGTTTCTTTTTGTTATTGTATATACTGACTCAGCCCACATTCTCGGAAAAATTTGTTCATAATATCAGTGGTTGAGTACAGTCTTTAGCCCCACAAAGAAATTTCTTTGTTCTTTTTTCAGGTTTACAATGCAACTGAGCTGCTAGAATACTGTCAAGGTTTTCTACTGCAGAATATGGTGGCATTACTAACATATGATGATTCTGTAAAGAGACTGCTGTTTGGAAAGAAACTTCACAGCCACGACGTGCTAGCTGGACTTTTGCTTACTCTTCAGGCACGCATCAAAGCTCGTAACATGACTGCAAGCCCACAACGACCAAAGGCCAAGTAGCATCAGTGCTTACACTGTGGATATACTTACAGATGTGATGCTTTCATCTACATCCAAAGGAAACCATCGCAACAGACATGTTTATAACTGTTGATACAAATAATTTGTAATGAGTCTAATAATTTGTATAAATTCTAAGCCAGTGTTTCAAAAGTAAATGCTTTACAGGAACAACAATTACAAGAAGTAATTGTAACCTCAATTATGAGAAGTCTGTTGTCTATATCACTCTACAGAACATTGAGGATAGTAATAAGAAGGACTGAAATCTGTAATATGTGAATATGTAATAATACCTGCATTCATATATGATGTAGGATTTCTTTCTTGATATTGTATATACATGTAAATTTGAAATGTACATAAATGTAAAATTTATTTCTTATTATTATAATTATTATTGTTGTTATTATGCATTCAAGATGTTTGAGCAAGTTCCTATACTCATATATTATCTGTGAACAGAACATGACATAACAAAAAAAAAATTTTTTTCAAAATAAAAATAATGTATTATATCCATAGATTTACAATTCATAACACATTTCTCCCATTATAGCCACCTTAACATAAAGGAAAAAAACATAAGCACATTTTTAATTCAAGTTGTCCATAACTGTACGTAACTTAACAATGGAGAACAAGTATCATTATTTTTCAAGCTGAGCTTTCCAGGGAACATGTGGATAATTTCTTCTTATTTGCTTCAGATTTTACCAAGTAGAACCTCAATACTGTTTGTTTAAGAAAATTCTGTGCTTTAGTCCATTAATGGTGTTTTAAATTAGGCCCTTTGCTTGCAAAAAATGATGTAGATAACTATTTTTTACCTGGTTGAGAGTCTATAGAATCCAAGTATTCAACCTTCAAAACCCTCGGGACAATATTTTGTGGCCATAAATCTTCAAAATTTTGGCAGCCGTTTTTTTTTTTTTTTTTTTTTTTTTCAGATTTTTGCCTTTTACTCGGAAACTTGGCATCCTACTGAAAATGTTACCCTTGTCAAAATGAAAGAGCATTAAATTTAATGTCAAACGACCTAATTAAATGACAATTTGTGTTTGGGAACAATCAGTTGTAAAATTTTTAGCAACTTAAGAGTGTCAGCTCTGACACCTGTAACTCAAAAACAGGTACTCCAAAAGTTAAGTTATGAAAATTGTAATCATGAAGTCTCATATTAGACAAATGTCAAGTTTTTCAGTTTTAGGCAATTTTAAGCATTCATACACTTGAAAACCTAAGTAATTCCATTTCCTTCCTTCTCTCTCTCTCTCTCTCTCTCTCTCTCTCTCTCTCTCTCTCTCTCTCTCTCTTTGTAAGTTAAAGTTTTTCAATGAAATGAAATTTACTGTGGGACAGTGGCTGTATAATGAGCATGCATGTTTTTTATATGTATTTCTATTTATTTTTATCCATGCCTTAATTAGGAAGGTTGTGTTGCTGAAATGAAAATCAAGTACATAGTAATGGTCTATATGTATGTATGTTTGAGTGATAAAAAGTTTTACAAATGAACAAATAAAATATCATGACAATATTAAAAAAACACACACACACACAAAATTTAAATATCAGACATTCACATTTTATCAGATTTCAATTCTACTGAGATCACTTAGGAGACTGGCAGGTCCCAGTCAAGCATCAAATCTTATAGAGACATTGCAGCACCTTCAGAAACTTCCTTGACCTGGAATATACCTTCAATCGCTTCCTCCTCCTCTTCAAGTTCAATTTTTGGGGTGTTCTTGATAGATAAGCCATAACAGTATTTACACTTTGAGGAGCATTTCATTCCAGATTTGCGACATCCATATACCGGTGTGCAATCTGTTTTGGATGTGCAGGTAACCATCTTCAGTAGCATTTGTGGTGCCGCATCTTTTGTCATCGTCTTGGAAAACAAACATATTAAGTATTTCTCCCACCCTGATGGGAATGGAGCAATTTTGTGGTAGCCTTTCAGTTTGAAATTTTTTCTTGGGAAAGATTTTACAAAAAACTCATTCCTAAACTTTTCTAAAGTCGTACAGTTAGAACTCCCATACAGTGCTGACATCAGCTATTGTTCTGCCTGTTCTATTATCTTGAGACTCTGAGGGTTTAACAAATTCATAGCTTGCACTTTGAGGTATGGTAGTTGCTCCTTAAGTTTTAGTAATTTTCCATTTCCTTGGCCAAAAATGAGAAAGTTTGAATCTCGGTCTATGAAGGCATGGTTGAAAAGGGCAAATCAAGAATCAAAACTGAAGGAACTATTGGAGTACCACCATTGTTCCCAATTTATGGAACTACAAGTTGTTGACGTTATTTCCTTATCCTGTTTGTTAGAACAAGCCTGTCAATGTCCTTGCTCACAACTGCCATACTGTCAGACTCAGAAACTTAGAAAACAGCTCTTTGCACAGTTAATAAATCTGCATCTTCTTCTGCCTATAGCACTTGAATACCTCCATCCTCAGACTTCCACATGAGCATTTTTCTGAACTGGGACCTGCCACAGTGTCCCAAACTATCTTGATGGAATTGCATTCTAATAAAATGCATATATCTGATATTTAAATTGTGTTTTTAAATACTGTTACGCCCTTTTATTTGTCCATTTGTACAAATTTTTATATCACTAAATGTAAATACATCTTGGCCATTACTATGTACTTTTTTAAATTTTTTATTATTATTTTTTTTTTTTTACTTTAACACCTTACCTTACTAATTAAGGCATGGATAAAAATGTATAAAAATACACATACCTAGAAAAAAAAAACATATATTGTCGTTAGAGCGCCATCTGCATATAAGAAACCACGTTCTGGATTCGATAGTCACTTATACGCCAGGAAAAAACGAGCATGTCAGAAGTGGAAGGAAATATTTAGACGCACTAAAATGCCTACAGTAACACAAAAAAAAAAAAAAAAAAAAAAAAAAAAAAAAAAAAAAAAAACTGATATAAAAAAAAAGTATAACAGAACAGAAGAATGAGCATTTAATTTACCATATATTTCAGCTGAAAGATAAGACGAGGTATCAGTTTTCACAAAGATACATAGTTTTACGTGATGTCCATTATATAAGACAGACCCCAAACTATCAACGACCTGTAAATTTAGTTTAGAACAATGATCATCTGGGTAATAGTACGCACACTGTTTCGTGTAATGACCTTGAGTATATATAAAAGCGTCGTATCGGCTATTCAGTTTTATGTTCAAATTAGTGTGAAATCTTTTGGGACCAGATTGCTATGGTCATCGGTCCCTAAGCTTACACACTAATTAAACTAAATTATTCTAGGGACTACACAAACACCCATGCCCGAAGGAGAACTCAAACCTCTGGTGGAAGCAGCCACACAGTCCACGACAAGGCACCTTAGACGACACAGCTATTCCCGCAAGGCTCAATTTTATGGACATACCCGTTGTGTACTTCTAAACAATTGGTATGATTGCACGTCATAATGCAAACGCCTCCTTTAGCATTGTTATGGTGTTGCCTGTAGAAACATGTGTCGATTAATAATCTTCTATGTACAGCTAACAAGTATTGTTGTAGGTTGTGTTGTGAGTAATGCTTTTAACTGGCCATCTCTCAGTTCTTACTTCACAATAGTGGCCAAGCCTATTGGTTCAATTGGTCTGAAATTGTAAATTGAGATGGAAGCGGCAGTGATGTGGATAAGCAAAAAATTCAGCAATAAATAGTGTAGAAATGTGGTAGAAAGGTTAAATTCTTTAGAATTTGCAATTGTGAGGAGTTGTATATCCACACTTTCAAATCTAAGCAGTTGTATGATGAAATCTCTGCATTTTCTAAAAATCCACCCGGGTAATTTTTAGAGTGGGGGGGGGGGGGGGAATTAGAGGACGTCTACACTTATACTATCGTCTTATCTGCAAAAATATATGGTATTTGTAAATTTGTTCAACCAAGTACCAAGAACAATTTATTAGTTTTACTCAAAAATTGTTTCAGGAACCATAGAAAAGGAAAAAAAAAGAAAAAAAAAAAAATCCTTCTGAGGCCCACTTTCGTAATCAGAAATGAGAGAAGGAAAGGCAAAAAGAAAAACTGGCAGATTCTATTACGTAATTTTTGACCAAATCTGTGAATGACTGTCAAGAAATGCTTGCCTCTGTCACGTTCTCGACGTCTGGATCTGAAACTATGGAAGCAAGTGAAACCAAGATATGTTGCGCTCCTACTTCCTGTGGTGGTCTCATCGAAGGCATTGACATATGTGATGTTGATGCTGAGGAATCTGCAAGCAGTATATCTATATCTGCATCTACATCCATATTCCACAAGCCACCCAATGGTGTGTAGTGGAGGGTACTTTGAGTACCACTATCGGTTCTCCCCCCAATTCCAGTCACACATTGTTCGCGGAAAGAAAGATTGTTGGTATTCCTCTGTGTGGGTTCTAAGCTCTCTGATTTTATCTTCATGGTCTCTTTGCGAGATATACGTAGGAGGGAGCAATATACTGCTAGACTCCTCGGTAAAGGTATGTTCCTGAAACTTCGACAAAAGCTCGTACCGAGCGACAGAGCATCTCTCCTGGAGAGTCTTCCATTGGAGTTTATCGATCATCTCCGTAACGCTTTCTCAATTACCAAATGATCCTGTAACGAAGCATGCTGCTCTCCATTGGATCTTTTATACTTTCTCTATCAACCCCACCTAGTACGGATCCCACACCAGTGAGCAGTATTCAAGCTGTGGGTGAACAAGTGTACTGTAGCCTACTTCCTTTGTTTTCGGACTGCATTTCCTTAGGATTCTTCCAATGAATGTAAGTCTAGCATCTGCTTTATCGACGATTGATTTTATATGGTCATTCCATTTTAAATCATTCGTAATACCTACTCCCAGATAATTTATGGAATTAACTGCTTCCAGTTGCTGACCTGCTATAGTGTAGCTAAAAGATACAGGATCTTCAAACTTCTATGTGTTCCACAAGTGCCTAATCTGCATTGGACAATGAGTGCTTCACCTTCGACCTCGCCGCAAGATTTTCTTGCCACTCCGATTCCTACGAGTACAGGCACATATTGTAATGACTCTGGCTTTGCTATGCCACATGTGCTTCATGATGTCTCATCTTTATTTAGTGCTGACAAACAATTGAACATTCTATCGTGTGATTCTAATTTTCCAAATGTATATCTTTCAGACTTGCAAAATTTTAACAATGGACTTCCAAGCGCCGGTTAAGTAATCGGTCAACAATGTGCTACACAGCCACCGCAATTGAACTTTATTCTCCTGTTGGGACACAGTGGCTTTACTGACGTAACGTCTGTGCAATTTCAAGTTTTCCTACAAATTATTCTTTCAGTTCAGATCAGTTTTGTCGCACTCCAAGCACATGTTTTTCTGCATGCCAATGAACATTCCAGACAATGCTGTTGCTGCAAATTTTGCGGACCAGTCTTTTCCATGTGTGAACAGTGAGTGTTATTGCTTCAAAATAATACCATAGTGACATTGCTTTTTCACATCTTGTTTCCTGTGACGTGCATCCGTGTGGTGTGTCATGTGCCGCATCTGCCGTGCCGCGACCAGAACAGTCAGTTCCACACTCGCACATGACTGACACATTCAGACACATGCAACCGCCCGTTTATGCAGCACATTCTGGTGCCTCTGCCACATTGGCCTACAACACCGTCACGTCACACCATGTTTCCGATGTACCGCCTCTCATTTCCTGTCTCGCCGGGACATCTGCCACGCAACGTGAACTTCATACCTCATCTCGACAAGTGTGCTGTGTTTCCACTATTGTCGAGGATCTATTACCGACACCCTGTGAGTACTTTTGATTTGCAGAATCTACAACGTCCACTCTCGTGACAACAGTCAAAATCTACTTGTGCCTACTCTCCAGTACATGCCTCACTGCCCTGCTGTCATTAGAGGTCACACCTGCAACGTAGATGACACACGCAAGATACCTTACTCGTATCGACACCCACATGCTGCCCGAGTTCCAGCCTCACCACCTCCTTCTTTGCCAGTGTTTGAGCTGGCCACTATGCAGAGAGTTATTATGACTCATTCAGTAACTTCATTGGATAGTCGGACCCCCCCCCCTCCCGCTAGTGTTATTAGTGACTTCCCACTTGCACACAAGGTTACCAGTACTTGTGACAGTTCTGTTTCCCCGCGCTGCTGCTACTACATGAGCGCTTGTAAACAAAACTTGGTTGCTATGCCAATGCCTCGCTCAAATGCACCGTCAGCACTTCATTCTACTCCAGCGGCCGTCTCCCACATTACTCTGTCTCAACCTGCATGGTGAACTTCTTTTTCATGCTGTCTCGCCTTGTTGGTCGAACACGAATCTGAAACTTCGATTTCTTCGACTCGCATGCCACCACCCGAAGTGTTTGTCTTGGGAAATACTCAAACACTTCTCACACGCCGCCATCTTGTGCTTGCACGACAATGCCTCCCTCACACTCGCTGGAAGCTGACGCATCAACTACCTCGACGCTTTGGCTCTCCTTGGCTGCCCCGTAAACGTCCGAGCCACTGCCCGCCACTGTGCTGCCCCCACGTGCACCTCTGGCCGGTGTAAGTACTTCTTCATTGCCTAGGCTCTCATTGGCTACTACGACAACCTCTGAGCCATCGCTCGCTGTCATGCTACTTTCACATGCACTGCCAGCTGACTCAGCTACTATTTCAGCATCTTGGCTGTCCTCGGTCATCATGAAAGCTCCTGAGCTGCCTTCTCCCTGCTTGCTCCTCAGTGCTACGCCTCATGATAGGGTGTGTCCCTGTGCCACCTCGCATTGTCACACCAAACATCGCAAAGAAACACACTTGCCGTCGTGCCCACTAACAAGACAAGACAATGTCTAATGGATTGCGTCATTGAACCCTGGCCCCTGCCCACCGACGTCACTGCCACAATGTCATCCCCAGCCCCCCCCCCCCCCCCTCTCGGCTCATCAGAGCATACTCCGTACTGTGGGAGGGAGCTGTGTGGCGGTATGTACACATTGATATATATATGTATATACACACCAATGTATATCTTTGGGCCAATATCTTTGGAACTATCTTATCTGAGCTCCGTCGTCCATGTAGTTAGTCTAGATCTGTACCTGAAGTGATCAACAATAAAGTGCATTTCTGGCTCATACATGTGGTATCTCTGGGGCTCAAACCCCTCACAATCCCCATAAACCATTCTATATGATGATTGGGTTTCTGCATATTGAAATCCATTGTTGTATAACTTCCATTAGAACTTATAACTGATTGGCCAACATATAAATTAGAGGGTGGAGCTTACAGTATTTAAAGGATGACTGCACCTACATCTGCAGCAGTCAACATGAAACCTTTAGGGAGCACCAGCTACAAACAAACAGTGGCCAACATTAGGGGTATATTTTATTCTTATTATAAATATTCAATTTATAACTAATTTAATCACCTAATAATATGTATCATTACAGTTGTGGCCTGACGATGGACATGTAAGTGACCAAAACCTGTTACCAGTGAAATAAAAGAGATTTCGATCTAGACTGCCATGTTATTCAATTAATAATTACTTGTAAGATCACTGTTATCCATAATGTCTCAAAAATAAATGAACAAGAATCTGATAAAAACAAAATAATGAAGGGAAAAAAATCCCGGGCTGAGGATTTGAACATGGTACTTTCAGCTTGCTAAACTTCACAGGGACCACCTTACCATTTGGTTCACAGATCAAATGTATGGGTGTATAACAAAGGACTCAAAGTTTCAGAGCATTTATCTCATGAATGGCTGGCTATCTGGCTGTGGCATTTTAACATCATGGGGTAGTGCTGCAGACACATGCTGCCCCACCCCGAACTTCACTCCTCAACCCTAGCACTCCCATTGGAAGAGAATTCGCCAGAAAACTGAAAGACCTAAGTCAAATCAAGGCACCCGGAGTACACAACATTCCCTCAGAGCTACTGAAGTATCTAGAAGAGCCAGCCATGACAAAACTATTTCACCTGGTGTCCAAGATGAATGACAGAGGTGAAATCCCATTAAACTCCAAGAAAAATTTAATAATCCCAAGTATGTACACGCAGGTGTGAAAATTAAAAAACCATCAGGTCAATCAGTTGTGGTTGCAAAATTCTAATGAGTTATTTACAGAAGAGTGGAAAACCTAGTAGAAGCTTACCTATGGGAAGATCAGTTTGGATTTAGGAGAAATGTAGGAACTCTTGAGGCAATACTGACCTTATGTCCTATCTTTAAGGAAAGGCAAACCTACATCCTTAGCTTCTGTGGATTCAGAGAAAACTTGACAATGTTGATTGGAATACACTCTTTCAAATTCTGAAGTCAGCAGAGGTAAAATATTGGAACTGGCAGATTATTCACAATTTATACAGAAACCAGACAGCAGCTATAATAGTCAAAAGGCATGAAAGGAAAGTATAGGTTGGGAAGGCAATAAGACAGGGTAGTAGCCTGTCCTTAATGTTATTCAATTTGGACAATGAGTAAGCTGTAAAGGAAAGCAAGGAGAAAGAATTAAAGTTCAGGGTGCAGATATAAAAACTTTGCAGTTTGCCGATGGCACTGTAATTTTGTCAGAGACAGAAAAGGACCTGAAAGAGCAACTGAATAGAGCAAATAAGTTGAAAATTAACAAGGGTAATGGAGTGCAGTCTAAGAAAATCAGGTGATTGTGAAGGAATTAGATTAGATAATGAAACAATAAAGTTAGTGAATGAGTTTTGTTACTTGGGTAGTAAAATAACATAAGATTGTCGCATTATCTCAGTACAGACGATATAAAATGCAGAATGTCAATAGGAAGAAAAGTGTTCCTGAAAAAGATAAATTTGTCAACATGGAATATTCATTCAAGTGTTAGGAAGTCTTTTCTGATGGCATTTGTGTGGAGTGTTGCTTTGTATGATATGAAATGGAGGAAGTGGATTGAAACTTTTGAAATGTGGAGCTACAGAAAAATGCTGAAAATTAGGTGGGTAGATAGCATAACTAATGAGAAGGTACTGAACAGAATTGGGAAGAAAAGGAATTTCTGGCGTTCCTTGGCTAGAAGAAGGAACTGACTTGTAGGACACATTCTTAGACCCCAAAGAATTATGAATTTTGTATTTGGGGGGGGGGGGGGAGGGGGGGGGGGGAAGACAACAACAACAGCGACGTGAAATGCTATAAACCTTTTGTAAGAAGGAAAATTAGAAAATACCAAATATTAAATGACAAGGAATAACTTTGAAGTACTTGGAATGTGTGCAGTGACACAGGGTGGTTACGGAGAAAGTAGTGACTTCTGATGGTACTATTCAAGTGAGATAATAATAGAATTATGTAGTTGGCAAACTGATCAGAAAACAATTGGAGAATAAGGGAATAATTGTCAAAAGGTGAAAAGTGAAACAGAAAGACATAGTCAAAGTTTATATTCCAATTAATAATCACCCTGACGAGGAAAGAAGAATGTTATGAGAAGATGGAACAGTTCACTGAGAGGTAGGAAAGAAATGCATGTATTGTAATTGAACACTATGACATGGTAGTTGGAGAAAAGCAAGGTGGTAATTCTGATGGAAAATTTGAATTGGGAGACAAATTGAGAGAGTACAAGGAATGTTAGAATTCTGCAATGAAAATGACATGGTGATTAAAAATACTTTGAAAATCACAAACAAAAATTCTATTCTTGGATATTTCGATTTGATGCAGAAATATCATATCAAACAACATAATGAGGGTAATGTGCAACTCAAAGCAAAGACATTTGGTGGGGCCATGACAGGCACATAAGATACACACACACAACTTGATTTTTGGTCACAACCTGTGTGAGAAAGAGACACACTCTCTTTAATACAATCAGACAGGCCCAGGCTAAGTTGCACTTGAGAGTCTTATTTTTATGTGCCTTTTGCGGCTTGATGAACATCTTTCTGGTGAATCTTTATGGTAAAATAACTGCCAAGAGTACCAAAAGCCATCTACAGACATCAGTCCTTATATTATTCATAGCAGACATGCTTGTTAAACTGCATATGAAAGACAGAAGAGAGTATAAATTAATATTGAGAATCTGAAAGACAAACACAAGTGCGAGGAACTGGAGAATGTTAAAGGTGCAAATGTAGTTAGAACATGGAAAAGAAAGTGTGGAAAATAGATAGGAAAATTTTAAAAGAATAGGATAAAAGATGCAGCTATCAATAGACTTGGAATCACGGAGAGAGAGAGAGAGGGGGGGGGGGGGGGAGAAGAAGAAGATAATACAAACAGAGACAGGGCAGCATGACTAAAGAAGGTTAAAAAATGAATTGAGAGAGAGCACAGAAAAATGGTCGGCTGATAAATTTGATGAGAAACTGGAGGAGAAAGGAGAATGACTTGTATACAAAGAAGCAAAAGGTTCCAGAATAATTTTTTCACTCTGCATTGGAGTGTGCACAGATATGAAACTGCCTGGAGGATTAAAACTGTGTGCTGGATGAGGATTCAAATCTGTGACATTTTCCCTTTCCCAGACAAATGCTCTACCGATTGAGCTATCCCGGCACGCTTCATAGTCCGTCCTGCAAACTTCTGTGAACCATGCAACATGGACCATGAAGCATGCCAGGATAGCTCAGTCGGTAGATTGGTTGCCTGTGAAAGGCGGAGGTCCCAAGTTTGAATCCTGTTCCAGCACATAGTTTTAATCTGTCGGGAAATTTCAAAGCAAAAGGTTTGTTATTCAGGGAAGAAACATACAACAGTGGTATTCAAAAGGAGCAGCAGATGCCAAAATGGTGTATGAAGCCCAATAAACAATAAAAATAATGGCTACTCACTTGGGACAAATGACCCAATGATGAACAACTTAAACTAGAGGAGGAGGTTATTGTTACGGGGGATGACACATGCACAAGCAAGATTTAAGTGTCACTGGGGAAAAAAATGGAAAAGCTACAGGAATCGACTTATATCTGTCTGATTATATAATTTCTTTAACACTTGTCAGCTCTACAGGAAATTGGCCCAAGGACTGAAGTGAAATAATTTTAGTTCATATGAAAAAGAAAAACAGCTAAAAGTATGAGAAATGTAAACATTGAGTCTTATTTCACAAGCAAAGTATTACTTGGGATGTTCAACAGAGAGGTGTACAGAAAGCTAAATAAATTAACAGGTGAAGAATGATTTGTTTTTGGGTGGGGATTTGGAATAAGATATTTGATGGGGTGCTGAAAAGCAGGATGGCGTGTGCTGCATTCATTTATCTCACAAAGGCTTTTGACTGCATTAGATGTGACAAATTGTTGGCAATCCTAATGAAACATGGACTTGATTGGAGGGATAGACACCTAATTAAGGACTTGTACTTAAATTGGAGAGCAACAGTAAGAATAAGATATGATGAGCAAAGAAATTTAATTGAGATGATTTACAGACAGGACTGCTGTTTCTCACTGACAATGTTAAACATATATCTCAAGGATATAAACAAGGACAGTCTTCATGGAAGAGTTGTAGTTTGTAATGGGGGCTGGAGAGTAGTGTATACAGTTTTCAGATGGCAAAAAATGCAAGAGACAAGGAGCCCATCTTAAATGACATCAACACGATTCTGGAAGATCGTGGAATATGAATTAACAAGATAACCAAAAGCGTGATAATTGGACGAAGAGCAAGCAACAAAAAGTCACATTAATATACATGAAATATGGTAAGCTGGTTAACTTTTAGTTATTTTGCTAGTATGATCAGGGATAAGAATAACTGCGAAGTCTGAAATGGCGAAGTCATTGTGGCCGTTGATTGTTGGCTGGTGGCACGTCGTATTTTTGGCGAAAAACCGGCGCGAACATTGCGGATTTCACTTGAGCGGCTGAATGAATGCAAAAAGAAACTCGGGGTCACCAGTATGGGGTTGATAAGGAGTCTGAGCCCCAGAGATACCACATGTATGAGCCAGAAATGCACTTTAATGTTGATCGCTTCAGGTACAGATGTAGACTAACTACATGGCCGACGGAGCTCAGATAAGCTGACTCCGAAGATATTGGCCCAAAGATACGCATTGGTATATATATCAATGTGTACATGCTGCCACATGTTGCTGCTACATATGAATGTTTAACAACTGTAATAAAATGCTTGGTTCTGAGGGCCCTTGCCTTAAAACTAAGAACCAGATTGTTCATTTAAATGATCACTTATTTGACTTTAATGATACTTATATATGAATTATTGTTAACAATTTGTGCTTCATATTTTCAAGGTGTCTATTTGTTCTTTCTGTATTGAAAAATTTCATTTGTAAGTATTGTTATAGTCAATTACCATATTAATCAGTCAAATAAACAAGAATATGAAAAAAACAAAAACAGAATATGAGGAGGGGCAGGGGAATAGAAAAAAAAAAAGTAAAAATCTCCAACGGGAAGGATCTGAACCAGAACCTTTGACTTGCTACATGTGCCTGCTACAACTTCACCCATTGTGCCATTCAGTTCATAGAGCAGATGTACAGTTGTATAACAAGAGATCCAAAGGTTCAAAGCGTTTTTCTCATGATTGGCTACCAATCTGGCCGTATGCTGGGACATTGTAACATTAGGGGGTAGTGCTGCAAACACACACCATCTCACCCCAAACTTCATTTCCCTACCCTGGCGCTCCCCTCATCAGTACACCAGCTCCTATTTTATTTTCCATCTACTTTATGTTACCCTTCCTACAATATTTTTCCTATCCTGAATAATACTTCTTTTGTCATTTCCTTCCTTCCACTTGCCTTAATCTTTCGACAGCTCATTGTATATTTTTAGGGGCACAAAACAGCTATGGTCATAAGCACCCATGACAAAATATGACTGACTATAGTAAGCATGGACAGAGTTAAATTTCCTTTCCCATATTAGTGTGGTGGATAAGAAGTAAGACGCAATCAACAGAGCGCGGGTCATCAACTAAAACATCAGACAACTTAGACGGAAAACACAAAGTTTGACGGTGACAGTTAAAAAGTGGGCACTGCACCAGAAGGTGGCGCACAGTCAGCAGTTCGGAACAGTGGTCGCAAAGTGGGACAGAATCGCTACATAGTGAGTGGCAGTGGGTAAAGCGACAGTGTCCTATGCGCAGGCGAGCTATTATCAGTTCCTCGCAGTGAGAGGGGCGTGAGGAACTAGACCATGCAAAATGGAGGGGGTTTGATCTGGAGTTTGTTATCTTGAAGGGAAGAACAATGCGAATACCAGAGAAATGCCACTCGCCTGGAGACTACAGCACGGAGGTCTTCTGACGGAATGGAATGGATAGCAAGCTGGGGGAGGGAAATGGCTGCATTTGCAGCAGCATCCACAATTTTGTGTCCCCAGCACTCCAGCATGGCCAGGAACCCACAGTAACAACACTGTCGTCCGCTAATCGTTAGCGAGTGGAGGCATTTCTGAATCCGTTGTACTATGGGGTGGACCGGATATAGAGCACAGAGGCTCTGAAGAGCACTCAGTGAATCCAAGCAGAAGAGACCGTGGGAACCCACAGTAACAACACTGTCGTCCGCTAATTGTTAGCGAGTGGAGGCATTTCTGAATCCGTTGTACTATGGGGTGGACCGGATATAGAGCACAGAGGGTCTGAAGAGCACTCAGTGAATCCAAGCAAAAGAGACCGTGAGAATGTGAGGGGCATCTAAGGTACTGGGTGGCCTGATATAGAGCAAAGAGCTCCGCTATGAAGATTGAGCACTCGTCAGGAAGACAATATTGGAGGGAGTCATTGCCGAGCACCATGGCACATCCAACACCAAGGTTGGTATTTGAACCATCGGTGTGGAGGAAGATATGGTCAGAAAGTTGTGTACAGAGTGCAAGAAACTTGTTGTGGAGGATTGGGTCAGGAGTAGTGTTCTTGGGAAGTGAATGTAGTTTAAAGTTGACACGCATCTCCGGATAGAGCCACGGTGGGAAGGAACCAACACCCATTGGGAATGTGGCAGGGGGCATAAAGTCTAGTTGCCGAAGCAATGTACAAAAGTGGACTCCAGGAGGTAAAAGGGATGATGGACACAATGCAAATAGATGGTGGTGGGAGTCAGACAGCATGCTTTGGGTGGCCACGCGTAGATTGCAATCAGCTTGCATATTGACTGAGTAGGACATCCCTCCAGTAGGATAGCAGTAATTCAGTGGCTTCAGCGTATAGACTTTCCACAGGCTGGTATAGAATGCTCCTGTTGCAAAACGGATCCCTTGATGATGTATCGTGTTGAGACAGCGTAGAGTTGACGGTCGGGCAGAGGTGTACACAATACAACCATAGTCCAATTTCTAGCGGATAAGGGAGCGGTACAGTCTGAGGAGAGTAGACCATTCCGCACTCCATGAAGTGCCACACAGCACTCTGAGAACATTAAGTGAGCGGGTACACTGGGCAACCAAAGAGGACACGTGGGAGGACCAACCAAGTTTCCTGTCAAACGCGAGTCCCAGGAAGTTTTTCTCCTCGATGAATGGAAGATAATCTGGGCCAAAATGAAGACTCGGTGGAAGAAATTCTGTCCGCCACCAGAAGTTCATACAGACTGTCTTGTACACAGAAAAGCTGAACCCATTGTTGGTGTTCCACAATTAGAGATGGTCAAGACTTTGCTGAAGTTGTCATTTGGGAAAGCACATTCGTTGGGAGCTGCAGTAGATTGCAAAGTAATCTACAAACAGAGAAGCCGAAACGCCTGGTGGGAAGCAACCCATGATTGGGTTGATTGCAATGGCAAAGAGGATAACACTCAACACTGAGCCTTGTGGGACACTATTCTCTGGAATAAAACTGTTTGACATGGTCAAACCTACACGCATTTTAAATACTCAATCTTTTAAAAATTCCTGAATAAAAATAGGCATATGGCCCTAGATCCTTCATGGTAAATTCAGTGTTGTAGTATTCATTGTTGTGAGATGAGAAAGAGAGCATCCTTCCTTCTGCTGGCTGTTTTCTTAACAGGAAAGGGGATGGTAATTCGCGGAGCTGGAAATCTCGGCAAAATAGCAGCCCATGGTGTTCGAGATGGCAATGGGGTCTATTATGACAGCATTTGCAACAGTAAGGCCGGAAATCGCGGAATGAGCAGAGGTTCCAGAAAGGCAACAGAAGTTGCCACAAACAATGGAAGAGGGGTTGAAACTGTTGAAAGATTTTATGAATGAGAGCCAGCTAGCGCGTTTGCTTTCACTTACGACACAGCGACATTGTTTATACTGAATACTATTCTCCAGTGTGGGATGATGTTTAAAAATGCGGAGAGCACGTCTCCGAGCTCTGATTGCCTCACAGCATGCCTCATTCCATCAAATAACAGGAATATGTCACGCGAGGGATGGAACATTCGGCGAAAAAGAGAATAGTGTTAGTGAGTTGATCAACCTGTTCATCAATACTGGAGAAATGATGCTCCCTGAAGGATGCTAAGGAGGAAAAGAGGTGCCAGTTAGTTTTAGAAAGCTGCCAGTTGCGAGGATGCCCTGTTTGGGTGGGCGCAGCAGGTGAATGACACCCGGGAAGTGATCACTGGAGTTTGTATCTACAAGAACAGACCACTCAAGCCGACGAGCAAGCCGAGTAGTACAGATTGAGAGATATAGATGAGACAGGGTATGTGTGGAGTCTGATAGGAATGTTGATTCACCATTATTAATACAGATGAGGTTGAGGTGATTGAAGATATCCACCAAGAAGGAGCCCCTCTGGTAGGGGCATGGAGAACCTCAGAGGGGATGGTGGGCGTTGAAGTTGCCGACCAGCAGGAATGGAGTAGGGAGCTGCCCAATACGATGTAGCAGATCTGCTCCGGTGATGAGTGAAGATGATGGGGTATAGCTACTGCATAGTGAGAAGGTGAAGCCAGGAAGGGAAAGTCTGACAGCTACAGCTTGGAGCTGAGTATGAAAGGAAATGGCACAGTTTTGGATGTCCTCTCTGACAAACATCATGACACTCTCGTGAGCTGGAATTCCTGCTACTGGAGGTAGGTGAGAATGGACAGAGGTGAAATGTGGAACATGAAAGGAAATGTGAGAGTTTAGTTTTGTTTCCTGCAGGCAGATGATCATGCGAGAGTAAGTTCAGAAAAAAAGCTGCAGTTCTGCCCTATTAGCATGGATACCATGAATATTCCACTGGAGAATAGCCATTTTGATAAATAGGGAGATGCCTAGCTGGATTTCTTCTTCAATTCAAAACTGCTGTCAGCTCCGAACATGGTGTGATGTCCATAAGTTCTAAAGCTATCTCTGATTGGGCAACCACCTGGGAAGTCATTGGGACTTCATCCTGAGATTTGCACCGCTTTTTCTTTTTCTTCTCTCTTTAAGGACAAGAGTCGTCATCAGGAAAGGAGCTGGTTGAGGTGACATCCAAGTCAGAGAGGGAAGTAGCGGGCCTTCAGGCCCTGAGTGTGTGGTTCCCGATTATTACTCTGCTTTTCATGACTTTTCTTCTTTGAGTGCTGGGAATGGAGGTTCCCTGAGGTAGTCCCATTCCCAGCAGGTGCCAGAGAAGATCTTCTGTTCTCGGGGTGAGGGAGAGGTGGGGGAGGGGGGATGGGAGGGGGAGGGACAGGGGGAGTAGGGACGTGGGGATCAGGGATGTAGTTAGGGAGTCAGTATCGCAAGTGGGAGGGGTGGTTACCACCAGGGGGATGGGAGGATGGTGAAAGGAAGAGGTTAGAGAAGGGGGGTTGGGGGATGTCACTGAGGCAAACATTGATGTCAACGATACTGGGTGGAGACGATCATACTTTTTTCGAGCCTCAGAGTATGAAATGCGATCTAGAGTCGTGTACTTCTGAATTTTCCATTCTCTTTTATATATTTGGCAATCAGGTGAGCGAGCAGCTTGTGGGCCTCGGCAGTTTATGCAGATAGGTGGTGGGGTGCAAGACATCCCTGTATGGAGAGGTCGGCCACCAAACAGGGTTGGTACTGCATTGCAAAGATATATGAACAAAGCGGGGTCAACGGAAGCAGCGCATAGGTGGTGCTTTGTAAGGCTTCATGTCGCATCTATCTGCGCTGTAGCAGATAGGTAGGGAGTTCTTCCCCTAATGCCTCACACTTGAAACAAATTTTGTAGTGAAGGTCAAACCCCAAGGGGGACCAAACTAGGCCAAAAAACAGGTGTAAACAGCAAATAGGTCAACATCACAAAAACCATCAGTGGTACCATGGGAATAGCTGGGCTGTCTTAAAGGAAACATGTAGAGAGAGGAGAGGGGTGGGGAGTAGGGAGGAATTAGGACAGGGAGAAGGGGAACTGGGAGAGGTAATGCAGCCTGGGAAAATTGGAAGAAAGGCTGCAATGGCTCGGGGACCGGTGCGCACCACACATGTACCTACAAAAGAGCTGTGGGCCCCCTGGAGGGGGGCTATAGCTCCCCACTAAGAAGGGAGCCCTCTAGGAGAACTACACTTAGGACTCTCACCAATGGACCAGTCTGGCTTGGGTGACCATATCAGGAACATTGCTCCTGCCAGCATTGCTCAGTGTACCACTGAGCCACAAAAAAAATCTCACAATCAATATCAAGGTGGAAGTCCATGAGAAGTAAAAAGTGTGAAAATCCTCCAGTCACTCCCAAAAAATTAACTAAATTTAAGTACCTGGCCTTTCAAAGGGAAAAAACCAAAGATAATGGACAACTGAAAAACATTATTTTGTGACATTGTCAGGGTTGAGACCAGCAGTCTGTTTAATTTTACATAAGAAAGCTTTTGTACATTTTCAGTACTCAAATATTGCAAATTTTAAAGAAACTTTATTTATGAATGTAAATTGTATCACAAATCACAAGACCATAATTGTTTTCCCTTCAGTTTTCCACAGTAATCATAAAGGTTTAAACATTGTCAAGTGATGGCACCAGCTTTTTGATCCAGCATCAAGGAACTCTGCCACCTGACAAACAAACTGGTAACAGTTTCTTTTAAAAGTCATCATTTTCCACCAAGAAATTCCTTCAGTTTTGGAAACAGGTGAAAGGTGAATGGTGCTAGGTCTGAGCAGTATGGTGGATGACGTCAAGTCTTCATTCACGAGATGATGCCACCCAGATTATCACAAACATTTGCCATTTCTTTATTAAACAGCCTACTCCACTTACATTGATTTCCATCATTCAGTACACCTGCACCATAAACTTCAACAAGCAGTCAGTGAATTTCAGCAGGGCAAACTTGTTTTGCATTTAAGAACTGATTCACTGAGCACACTTCACTATTGGCACGATTACTGATTGACTTGGTGACACTCGAAGCAGTATAACCACACAACCAACATCAGCAGAGATGTGAAATGTAATGGAAGCATAGTAAGAGATTGGCCACTCTTGGCCAACCATGAATGAACTTCACGAGACAGGATGTGCGGACATGATGCACTATCGTTCTTACTTTAAAACTTACCCTTGTGTGTTTATTTATAAGCCATTGTCAGATCTGAAATACAGAAAAATTGCATGTAACTAGACTATCAAGTACATAATTTGACAAATATGGGTCTGTTGTTGTTGTTGTTGTTATGTTTTTCGGTCCGGAGACTTGTTTGATGCAGCTCTCCACAACACCCTATCCTGAGCAAGCCTATTCACCTCCACATACGAATGGCAACCTACATCTGTCTGAATCTGCCTACTATATCCATCTCTTGGTCTCCCTCTGTGGTTTTTACCCCACAAACTTCCCAACACTAAATTCTGTACATATCTGAAACAAAAGCATGTGGTGTCTTGGTAATTTACCTTGTCAGTAACATATCACTTCTCTAAGAACTGAACCACAGCTCTGCTGTCTGGCATATCACCATCCAATATGCAACAGACATTTAAAATTAATTATCCATTTATAATCCACATAAATAAACAAGGAAGTCAGTCAGGTTGTTACATCATTCATGACAAAAGAATAGCTGTACTGATTTTACTGATCTCAGATTTTTTGGATTCATTTCTACTTTGAACAGCAGAATAACTATTAAAGTATCAGTAAAATTAACGGGGGGGGGGGATTTTAAAAAATTATTAATTCATATTATTTACTCAGCTCTACACCCATTTTTCTCAACACAAACTAATAGTACAAGGATGAATGAGGTATTGTCAGAAAGGATTTCTACGCGTGATAAATTTACTCTTTTTGAACATTTTAACATGTAAGATACTGTGTTCCAGTATGTGTTTGCCACCATACACATAGATAGG
This sequence comes from Locusta migratoria, assembly GCA_026315105.1. Classification (NCBI taxonomy): domain Eukaryota; kingdom Metazoa; phylum Arthropoda; class Insecta; order Orthoptera; family Acrididae; genus Locusta; species Locusta migratoria. The sequence goes on along the minus strand of CM048746.1, from coordinate 42,210,494 downwards.
TATTATCAGGTATGTCATAAATACTCAACATATACAGCATTATTTTAGTTTTTGTTTAATGTTGTCTGTGATTTGTTTTGAAACAAACATATAAAAGTTACCTGTCAATTTGTAATGTGCCAGTGTTATTATTACTAACAATGTCATTATGCAAAAGGAGATCTAATGTTTTCCAACATAGTCATAATGCAAGTAGGCTTTGGAGCACTGTGAATCAATCCACTGAAGAATGAAAAATCACACAAGTAGAGTGTTGCAGTTGGTATGACTTCATGCTTCTCAAACTCAAGAGCAAAGACAGTCTGTAAAACAGAAGCATGCTAACATAGTCTCTCTATGAATTTTTTCTGTATTTCAGATCTTATTATGACATACATTAATCTGAAATTAGCCATTATTATTGCATGTAATCTTTTCAGTTACAGATTTTTTATGAAATCTTCCTACTTCAAATTGAAAAATTATGAATTTAGTTTTACAATATCTTATTGTATGCTACACAAATTATGGAATATTCCAAGTTAAAGTGGTGTGTTCATCACCTTGGCAACAGACATATTTCTGAGAAAATACAATTATCTTTTCTTGTTTTCTGTCACAACCCTTATGATTATTTGAGCAAGAACACATAATATACCACAGACAGTTGTAGAACAGAGGTGTTCAAATGGAAAAAAAAAAAAAAAAAATTTTTTTTTCAACAGTCTATCAATACTTCATTTATTGTGATGATTTTTTTAAATATAAAATGCCTTTTCAGTAAATAGATACTTTTTTATGCATACATTCACACACACGGTATATCAGCTTAAGACTCTCTCTCTCTCTCTCTCTCTCTCTCTCTCTCTCTCTCTCTCTGTGTGTGTGTGTGTGTGTGTGTGTGTGTGTGTGTGTGTTTTTTTTTTTTTTTTTTTTTCCTTTTTATATATATTACAGTCTTTCAGATTTTAAGCTTGGCACAATCTTTAACAAAGCAGTATGATGCTATATAAACAAACATAGAATATTCAAATACAATTACAAAGTGCTTAAAAACTCTTAATTACTATATTACAAACTTGTCCGTGTATTATAAACATATAACATTTAAAGAGACTATGATTTACATTACATGATTATTTCATTACAAATTCATTAATTAAAAATACAGTTATTTGAGAGCATTACTTTGACTTTACTTCTACAGCAATAATCACTGCCAATATGATGCTGATAACTAATGCAATAAAGATCAGCACACATATTTTTCTGCGATATTTTGCCTAGAAAAAAAGAAAAGTGAATTCTGTTAGAGAAATAATTGCAGACAGGACAAATTACAATATATAAGTTTCTGTAATTACTACAATCATAAGATACCTGATATCCTTCAGCCTTCTGAAGTTCTGATCGTCCCCCTTCTACATTGACATGGACATTCTCTATATTGCCCTCAATTGTATCTGTAAAGAATTTTTAAGTTATTTAGTTAAAAAACTATAATTTCAAACATCCTTCCTACAGAATGTACAATATAAAGAAGGTGTAAGTTTGAAGATTCTTCTGTAATATGTAAACTGATGTACCACTCTGCATGATAATAGCTGATTTCTATGGAATTTAGTAACTAGACTATCACACTATTAATACACACTGTTAACAGATAGCACTGTTATACACCATTAAGTTACAGGTATTTTAATTTCATTACCATTTTAGTAACTGATATATTTTACCTAGATTAAAAATGAGTCTCATTTAAATATTTATTCTCTACATACACCATCTGAAATAAATAAAACATATCAAATAAAATAATGGTTTCATAATATACTCGAAAAAAATCAGTTACGACATAATTCAATATTATTGTGGTAAATATTAAAAAACAGATATTTGCAAATATTTGTCTTTTAGTTCAGTACGAGAATAGGTGTGATTAATATTAGCAACTAATGCAATGATATAGTAGATTAACACAGAAGACAGAGACAAGCACTTTGTATGGTATGAAATCTACATAATTGTAGGAATACGAAAATTATAGAGGGGGATAATTGTAGGAATAAATGTACGAGAGTTTCTCAAACAGTAGTTCACCTCATTTTCTGTCTAACAATTCATATATTTCACAAAGTTCAACCCCTCATCCAAAACAAGAGAGACTGGCAACATCAGGAAGTAGAGGGTTGCCGGTACATATAGCAGAGATCGCATATTGCTGGGACCAGTATGGTAGTTGTGTAGACCTCAAAGGAACCCTGAAAAGTGATGGCCAACAGGGCTTTGGTGGAGTTACATTAGGCCCTTTATGCCAGAATGGACGAGTCTGCTTTCAGCAATCAAACAAGCCTTGGACCAAAATCTATAGCCAAAGTGACAAAGCGTTTCATCAGATCTGCCAGGAATGATTGCCAACATAGTCCCGATGAAAGACAGACTTGCCTGAAGAAAAATATAAGAATTGGGACTATTAATGTCATATCCTTAGAGGAGAACATAAGAATCCAGGAAATTGTACAGATAGGGAAAAAAAACCCTGGGCCTGAAGAAAGGAAAAGGAAAAGTGTATAGATGTGGTGGTCAGGAAAAGACAAAGAAGAAATAGTGCCACAATAATAGTAGCTCAAGAACTTGCAGACAAAGTACTTAATGTGAAAAAGGTGACAGCCTAATTAAACTTAAGTTAATGGTAACAGGAAATTATTGTAGTTAGGAATACAACACACAAGTAGGCAATCACTGAACTTATTCCAGAAGGTAGTACACAGAGAGATGTAACATGGCCAACACCAGAAGACACAATGACTGGAGCACTGCTCGCCACTGTTTCTGTCCCAGCCTGTGGCAAGCACTGCCATCAGCAACAGTCTCCTGCAGCCCACTCTCATGGCCATTCCCGGCCAGAAAATGGTTGAAGGTGGCACGGGGCACTGTCTTTGGGCTAGCTGCAGGAGATGGAGCAGCGTCCGGGATTGACAACCACGTAGTAGATCCGCTGGACTCTTTCTGCCAAACGGAGTGATGCAGTAAGAAGTGAGATACTGATTCAGGGCAACGTTGAAAGTGGGCCTAGCCGTGTACTTCTTTGATTGCATTTTGAAGAGCTGCACGAGCCTTTTGGCTTCACCATTAGATTGTGGTTGGAATGGCGGGAGAGACATGATAGATACCCTGGTACTGTAAAAGGAGGCAAATTCTTGGGACAAAAATTGAGGTGCATAGTCCGAAACCAATGTGGTAGGGAAGCCTTCAATAGCAAAAATCAGTGGCAGAGCTGCAGTGGCTGAAATAGATATACAAAGAACAACATGGGGGAACCTAGAAAGAGAGAGATGATGTCTGTTGGGAGGGTTACCAGGTGATTGACGTCACTATCTAGACCTAACCAAAAGATATGACAGCAGGCCAACACCTTAGTGCACAAAACCTCCAATTATCAGCATAGAGCAAGCTGAGGTTCTCTGTATGAAGAGCCAATAGGACTACAACATGTGGAACTGAATGGTCCTTGCCGAGAAGCAGGATGCTGTCAACATTGCAAAATGCATAGTCATTGTGGAGGAGATAGTGTGCCCACGATGATGGAGCTTCTGGCCAGCCCTGTTGTGAAGGATCACCTTGCAGAAGACCTGACCCCTTGCACTAGCCTTGGCAATTTGAGCAGCAGTGATTGGAAACCCATCTACTGTTTCTCAAGCAGTGGCATCCACATGGAAACAAAGCAACTCTTCTTGATCAAAAACTGGATCCAGGACAGCTGGTAGATGGGTAGTGGATCAGCATTCATATGTCTTGAGGTGAAAGTGTACCTCATAATTATAACAAGAGAGAGATAGTGCCCATCATTGGAGGCAATGTATGACTTTGTCCAGCAATGAAGCACAGGGATTGAAAAGGGAAACTAATGGTTTGTGATATGTGATCAAGTGGAATGTTATGCCATGCAAAATGACATGAAACTTTTTCCTAGCACAAACAATGGTTAGAGTTTCCTTTTCAATCTGTGAATATCCAGCTTGAGCTGGAGTGAGCATCTTTGTCACGAAGGTTATTGGCCACTTGGATCCACTCGGTATGAGGGCAGTTTGATACGTCTGGTAAAAAGAGAACAAAAATTGTTTTAAAGGCGAAAACTCACTTTATTTCTCGACATAGTCTGGTGTTGGTGTTGGGTGTTTAAAGGGGACTAAACTGCCAGGTCATCAGTCCCCTGTTCCCAGCTAAGAGATCACAGGATTTCATGTATGATTAAAATAAGCACCCTGCAAACAGTACAGAAGACGTACAGGAAGACAGTGTTGGTCATAATTACAACATAAAAAGGAAAAGGGAACCACAGTAGAGGTGGAACTAATAATCAACTAAAAATCACAGCATATGTTGTTGGCTGGCTGATCACTAGGATAATAATGGATGAGGCAGCCATTCTGCACATACTATACAACTGCCAGTCGGAAAAAGGCCTGACAAGACAAAAGTGACAACAGATTAAAACTATAAGCGGTGTATGCCTGTAGATCAGGCATACGAACCCACCATTAAAGCTTGTGATAAAAGCCCGCTGCTCGAATAAAACCTAAAACACAGTCAGCCATAGAGGTGTTGTCAGCTAAAATCGAAGGAAGCGCAGTAGGCAGGTTAAAAGACTGCCGCAATGCAGCTATAAGTGGACAGTCCAACAAGATGTGGACTACAGTCAACACAGCTCCACAATGGCATTCTGGCGGTTCCTCTCGGCGTAAGAGGTGGCCGTGCGTTAGCCACGTATGGCCTATACGCAGGCGACAGAGAACGACTGAGTCCCTTCGAGAAGGCCTTAGGGAAGTCTTCCAAGCTGCTGTCGTGGGCTTGATTCCACGGAGCTTATTGGGCATACTCATTGTTGCCCATTCCGAATTCCAGGCCTCAAAGATCTTTCGGTGGAGACCCAAGTGGATATCGCCTTCTGGGGTACCGATATTCAAGTGCTGACATGTGATGGCCTGCTTGGCCAGCTGATCGGCGCGTTTGTTCTCTGGAATTCCAATGTGGCCTGGGGTCCAGATGAAAGCCACAGAACGGCCTGACTTGCCAAGACTAAACACTGTGACTTGGATGGATCGCACCAAAAGGTATTTGCGGAAGCAGTGGTCAATTGCGTGCAAGGCACTCGGGGAGTCACTACAGATAAGATATGGGGCATGCTCTGAGATGGTCTAGTGCACGGGTTATTGCGATCAGCTCTGCCGTAAAGACAGTACAGCCAGGGGGCAGGGAGCGCTGTTCAGTGTGGTCACCATGAACATAGGCGTAACCCACTCTGCCGTCAACCTGGAAGCCATCAGTGTACATGACATCTGCATCACGGAATGTGCCAAGTATGTCCAGAAACTAGTGTCTAAGTAATTGTGGTGAAATCGACGCCTTTGGATCGCAGGACAGTTGCAGGTGAAGCTGGAGGCGAGGGATGGTCCAAAGAGGTATATTAGATAGGCAACAGAATGGAGGACGGAGAGGAAAAGACTCGAGCGAAGAAAGAAGAGAATATACCCGGACCGCAACTGGAAGACCCGATCTGGGTCAACGTTGCGGAGAGGGAAGGTCGGTATTTGCAAACAATAACCTGCAATTTGGATGGTGATGCGTAGCGTGGACATGAACAATGTAGGAAGCCAGCAACTGTTGCCAGCGGTACCTCAAGGGAGGGATGCCAGCTTCGGCAAGGAGGCTAGGCACAGGGCTGGTGCGGAATGCCCCTGTTGCTAAACGGACACCACCATGAAGAATGGGATCCAAGATCCTCAATGCTGAAGGTGATGCAGTCATACACCTGGCTCCCATAATCCAGGCGTGATTGGATGAGCGCCTTAAAGAGGTGCATGAGGGTTCGACAGTCAACTCCCCAGGCAGTGTGGTTGAGACATCGCCATATATTTAGGTGCCGCCAGCACTTCAGCTTCAGCTGACGAAGGTGTGGTCCCCAAGTCAGTCGGCTGTCAAACAGCAAGCTGAGAAACCGATGGCTTTTTGCAACCACAAGCTGGTCAGCAGCTAGGTACAGTTCTGGGTCAGGGTGAACTGGCCGACGACGAAAGTGCATCACCTGGGTTTTAGGAGCTGAGAATGTAAAGCCATGCGTCGTGGCCCATGACTGTGCCCTTCGGATGGCTCCCTGAAGACGCCTTTCAGCAACACCAATGCTAGGAGAGCTGTAGTATAAGCAGAAGTCATCGGCGAATAAGGAACAACAAACCGATGACCCCACTGCTGCAGCAAGACCGTTTATCGCAATTAAAAAGAGTGGTACGCTGAGAACGGAGCCCTGTGGGACGCCGTTCTCCAGCACTCGGCGTGAGCTGAAGGAAGTACCAACTCTAACCCTAAAAGTGCGTAGCGAGAGGAAATTCTTGATAAAAATTGGGAGTGGACCCCGTAAGCCCTAGTCATACAGTGTAGCAAGAATATGGTTGTGCTATGTTGTGTCATATGCCCGCCGGAGGTCAAAAAAGACCGCAACTAAGTGCTCACGCCTAGAGAAGGCTGTACGGATGGCCGACTCCAATAACACTAAATTGTCGATAGTGGAGTGACCCTGGCGGAAACCCCCCTGTTCTGGGGCCAGCAGACTCCAATCTTCAAGGACCCACATAAGACGGCGACTCACCATACACTCAAGCAACTTACACAGGACATTAGTTAAGCTGATGGGGAGGGTAACTGTCAACTGCCAGCGGATCTGCTCCCAGTTTCATAACAGGGATAATAATACTAACCCTCCACTGGGATGGGAAAACACCCCCTGTCCAAACCCTATTAAATAAGGCGAGCAATTTCTGATGAAAGTCCGCCCACAGGTGACGGACGAACTGGCCATGTATGCGGTCTGGTCCTGGAGAGGTATCAGGGCATGCAGCAAGAACAGTGGTAAACTCCCATTCCATAAATGGAGCATTGTACAGTTCCCGGCGGAGAGTGTGGAAAGAAATTGGAATTCGCTCCACCCGTTGTTTAAGAGAGCGGAAGGAGGCACTATAATTTGCCGTTGCGGAGCAGCTCACATAATGCTCTGCCATGCACTCAGCAATAACGGCCGGGTCAGTACAGAGTGTTCCATCGACGGTTAGAGATGGGATTCCCGCTGGTGGGCGGTATCCAAAGAGGCGCCGTACCTGAGACCAGACGCGAGAAGGGGAGGCACGAGAGTCTATAGAGGCAACGTACCGCTCCCAACAGTCCTGTTTACTTTGCCGGATAAGTCGTGGGGCTCGGGCCCTGAACCTTTCAAAGGCTATCAGATTTTCAAGTGTAGGGCGGCACCGGTGGCATTGTAGTTCACGCCGACGGTCCTGGATGGCCTCAGCAATCTCGGGCGTCCACCAGGGCACGACCTTGTGCCGAGGGGAGCCAGTGGTGATCGGAATGGTCTCCTCTGCAGCTGACACTATAACAGCTGTGACCTGTTGGACTGCCGTATCAATATCATGTGGTAATGGAACAGAAGCCGCAGCAGCCGAGGTGTAATGCCGCCAGTCTGCTCGATGTAGACACCATTTGGACGGGTAGCCTGCAGGTTCAAAGTGCTGGAGTGACCGAAGAATGGGGAAATGGTCACTCCCGCAAAAGCCATCAAGGACCCTCCAATTGAAATGTGGGAGCAGGCTTGGGCTACATACAGATAGGTCAATAGCAGAATACGTGCCACATGCTATACTAAAATGTGTGGGTGCACCGGTGTTTAAGAGGCATATGTCCTGCTGTGTCAGTAACGTTTCAACGTCTCTACCATGTCCCGAGGGCTGTATAACGCCCTAGAGAGGGTGATGGGCGTTGAAGTTCCCCAAAAGGATAAATGGTGGGGGTAATTGCGCGACCAAGGCAGTGAGGTCAGCAAGGGACACGACCTCATCTGGTGGGAGGTACAGAGAGCAGACAGTTATGTCCTGCATTGTTCTAATTCTTATAGCTACTGCCTCGAGAGCCGTGTTAAGAGGCACAGCAGCACTAGGAACAGTGGCGAGGACATAAATGCAGACACCTCCAGATACCCTGTTGTAGTCAGTGCGGTTGTTATAGAGTCCCGATAACCGCGGAGGGCTGGGGTCCGCTGGACAGGAAACCATGTTTCCTGTAGGGCTACACAGAGAGTAGGATAGTGGCACAGTAATTGCTGCAGCTCGGGTAAGTGGCGGAAAAAGCCGCCACAGTTCCACTGCAAGATCATGTTACTTCTTGATTGCTGAGGCATGACGGTATTGAGGGTGCTGTTGGTGCCACGGAATCACTGGTTGTCGCCAATGGTGGAGGCAGGGCCTCTACATCCATCGCCTCCAAAGTCTTGGTGATAGCTAAGTCCTCTGGTGAGGCGAGGAGTTCCACCACATCCTCAGACGTGTGAGGTGGTGGTGGTGGTGGTGGTGGTGACAGTGGTGGTGGCACGGTTTCCACCGTGGAAGACTTTTTCTTAGCAGCCTTAGACTTTTTCTTCTTTCACTCCTTTTTAGGTTTCTCTTGCTGGGAGGGCTTTGGGGCCTCGACCTCAGCGTCAAGGACTGAGGAGGACCTTGAAGCCCTATGACCATGACTCGAAGTAAGTGGCTGTGTCAACCACTCACAGGTACCCACATTATCAGTGGTAGAAACCATAGGAGGAAGGGAGCACAGGGACCCCTTCCTGGTGAGAGGTGCAGGAGAAGGCTGCTTCTTCTCCGGCTGGGTGTTGGGGACTGGAGTCTCCAACGGTTGTGGGGCAGTTGCCCCCCACAAGAGGTAGTGCGGGGGGGGGGGCAACAGAAGAAGGGCCCCAACCATCAAGGGGGCAGTTTGATGTTGTTGGCCCACAGGGGCCACAAAAGGTGGCGAGACATGGGAGGCTGACGTTCCCATAGTGATCAGAGACGACGCAATGGCAGCAAAGGACGCCAACATCCGAACCGGATGAAGACGCTCATACTTTCGTCTGGCCTCTGAGTACGTTAATCTGTCCAGGGTTTTGAATTCCATGATCTTTCGTTCTTTATGGAGCACACTACAGGTCGGTGAGCAAGGTGGATGTTGCAACCCACAATTCACACACACAGGAGGAGGTGTACACAGAGCGTCCGGATGTGACGGACGCCCACAGTCTCTACATGCAGGGCTGGAAGTGCATCGGGAGGACATATGCTCGAACTTTCAGCACCAAAAGCATCACATAGGGGGAGGAATGTACGGTTTTACTTCACAGCGGTATATCATTATCTTGACCTTCTCAGGCAGGACATCGCCTTCGAAGGCCAAGATAAATGCACCGGTGGCAACCCTGCGATCTTTCGGTCCCCTGTAGATGCGCCGGACGAAGTGAACTCCTCGCCGCTCTAAATCAGCACACAATTCGTCGTCAGTCTGTGACAGGAGATCACGGTGGAATATTAAGCCCTGGATGATGTTGAGCGTCTTATGCGGCGTGAAACTTACGGTGACGTCTCCCAGCTTGTCGCAGGTGAGTAATGCCTTTGGCTGTGCAGGGGATACCGCTTGTATTAGGACAGACCCGCTTCTCATTTTAGAAAATGATGGCACTTCGCCAAATCTATTTTCAATGGTTTCAACAAAAAATTGCGGCTTAGTGTTAGTAAAGGATTCCCTATCAGCCCGAGTACACACTAAGTACTGGGGCGCCCGACGTTCTTCCCAAGGTGTGGCCAGGGAAGGGAACGATCGGGGGTCATACTGTGCACCATTGAATTCATTTCTTCCTATCTTAGAGATGGCGTTTTTGCGACCGCCCACGCTGTTTATGGCTTGTTTCTTTTCTGTCCCACAAGAAGCTAGGGAAATAAGGTCCACCCAGGCAGAGCCCCGCTTGCCTGGGTAAGCCTTATACAAGTGAGGTGTGGCAGGTTCCTCACAGGTTGCTCGCTAGTGACTGTTCATCCTCAACAGCCATGCATCTCCTCGGCATGTAGCACACCTTGAGATTGAGGATTTTTTTATAGAGGTTTGTACCGTCCTCGCAACCCGGGCGATTAAGACAAGGTCCCCAGGCTCTGAAACGTACAACGTTCCACCGTCGCACCGAATGATGGACATTGAAGCACGCACAGAGCTTACGGTGTAGTGGACTGTTGGCGCGACACAGCCCATGGCTCAGGACCCGGGGTTCGCCAAGCCCGTACTTAGCAAATTAATGCTGAGCCCCTGAGGGCTATACACTTGGTCCAGCGAGTTTCCATTTTTTTTCAAACCATTGGCAAAGTAGGTTCTATTAAACTCTGCAAAACAGTCTGTCACAGTGAAGGACACTTTCTCAGTCAATGAAAATTTCTTCACACCAAGCCAAATTTTCAAGTTTGTGAATAAACTTGGAGTGACGTCTAGTGAATAGGGTAGGTTAGGAACCAATCTGGATCCCAAATCTTGAAGTTTCAACATTGTGATAGCTGCTATTTTTATTTTATTTATTTATTTATTTATTTTTGTAGTGTTAGGGCACACAACTACTAAGGTCATTAGCGCCCAAATCAAAACTGGGATATACCCAAGGGTAATAAGACTATATAAAAACAGCTGAGAAACATAGAATAAAAAACAACAAAGCGAAGAGCTAAATGTCCCTTGACAAATTGGTCAAAATGATAAAATCCAATACTCGAGCAACAGCTTACATGTCATCAGCTAAAATTTCTTCCAATGTGTCCGGCAGATGTAGTGCAAGCCAAACAGGAGTAAAATTTGACCACGACAATAAAACATGGTGCACCGACAGCAGGTTGCCACAGGAACATAACTGTGCGGGGTCACCACTGAGCAAGTGGCGGTGGCTGAACCGGCAATGTCCGATCCGCAACCGGGCCAAGATGATCTCATCGCGAGTGGCGTGATGAAGTCATCCAAGCCACCGGGAGCGGTTTAATGGTCTGGAGCTTATTATTAGTAAGTGAAGACGACACATTATGCCATGACGATATAAGGCGCCGCGAAAGAACCCCTTGAATATCATACGATGGGACACAGTACGTAGCTGTCCGACGTAAGAGTTGCAGCCTTGGCAGTGGCATCAGCAGCCTCGTTACCAGGCACGCCTGTGTGGCCATGTACCCACAGGAGATGAACGCGAGGGCCGTCAGAAGCTAATAACTGAAGGGAGAGGTTGATTCGGTGCACAATACGATGGGCTGAAAAGGGGTCGCTCAGACTCTGTATGGCGCTGAGGGAGTCAAAGCAGATATCATAAGAAGGAGAACAGTGTCTACGGATGAAGAGTACCGCCTGATAGAGGGCAAAAAGCTCCGCTGTGAAATTCGAGCAGTGGGCATTAAGCCTGTACTGGTAACAGTCATCCCCGACGAAAAACGCACATCTGACACCGTCACTGGTCTTTGAGCCATCCCTATATATGAAAACTGAATTTTCGAGCCGTGCACAAAGTTCAAGAAACCGCGAGCAGTATAAAGCATCTAAAGTGCTCTCCTTCGGGAGTGAGGTGAGTTCGAGGTGAACGCGAAGTTGACCCTGAAGCCAAGGTGGGCTCTCACCTATTTGAAATATGAAAGGGAGAGTAAAATCGAGCTGCTGAAGCAAGCGACGAAAAAGGACTCCAGGAGGCAGCAGGGCAATCGCAGACAGCCCATATTGGCTATCGAGGGAGTCGTTAAAGAACGATGGACGGGAAGGATGGTGAGGCATCGAAAGCAAACGGCATGCATACCGACACAGTAATATGTCGCGGCGATATGGTGAAGGTAATTCGGCAGCTTCGGCATAGAGGCTGTCAACAGGACTTGTGTAAAAAGCTCCTATCACTAGGCGTAACCCCCGATGGTGAATCGAGTTTAGGCAGCGTAAAATGGATGGTCGTGCGGAAGAATAAACAAAGCTTCCGTAATCCAATTTTGAGTGGACAGTGGACCGGTAGAGATGAAGTAGGATGGTTCGATCTGCTCCCCATGACGTACCGCTAAGAACACGGAGGACATTAAGGAAATGAAAACACCGGCCAGCCAGATATGACACATGTGGGGACCAGCAGAATTTGTTGTTGTTGTTGTTGTTAGGTTGTTTAAGGGGGACAAAACTACAATGGTCATCAGTCCCCCATTCCACCTCTAGGCGGCAAAAGTAAAACCATACACGTGAAAGATATCACGCACAGAGTTTAAAATTGCGATGTGGGAGAGGAGTCCCACCGAGTCCATAAAACATAATCAAGAATAACAAGACAAAACGAAGAGACGGTCACACAAACACAACTTACAACAAATAAACCGATGGCCGTGGTTGACCGACCATAAGAATAAAAAAAAAGGGAAAGTCAACCACTCGGTAACACACACAAATCTCCAGTTAAATCGAATGATAAAAACCCCCTGCTCGTATAAAACGTAAAACTGTATCTGCCATTGCAGCATCGTCACCTAAAACATCTGATAAAACGGCAGGCAGGTTAAAATTCCGCCGCAAAGCAGCTAAAACGGGGCAGTCCAACAATATGTGGACGATTGTCAGACGGGAGCCGCACCGACATTGGGCTGGGTCCTCACCCCGAAGGGGATGTCCATGGGTGAGCCATGTATGCCCAATGCGGAGGCGACACAAGACCACTGAGTCCCGTCGTGAACCGCGCATTGTACGCGGAATGGTCGCGTTCGCAGCAGAAATGATGGAATGTGTGGCTCTCTCGACCACCACATCGATTTCGTCGAGTGGGGGAGGGCCAACGATAGCAGCAGAAGCATAGTCTTCCCAGTTAGCCCTGTGCAGAACCCACCTAGGTGGGCGCGCTGGGGACTCGCGTTGTGGGAGTGACAAAAAGACAGGGAAATGGTCACTGCCACACAAGTCATCATGGGCTCTCCAGTGAACAGATGGTGGAAGGCCGTGGCTGCAGATCGACAGATCAATGGCCGAAAATGTGCCATGTGCCACACTAAAGTGTGTGGGGGCACCTGTATTTAAGAGGCAGAGGTCGAGTTGAGTTAGGAAATCCTCGACAACCCTGCCGTGACCTGAGATCGTAGAACCACCCCACAAGGGACTGTGGGCATTGAAGTCGCCCAACAGTAAGAAAGGTGGGGGTAATTGAGCAACGAGTGCAGCCAAGACGTTCACAGATACGTCACCATCTGGCGGCAAGTAGATACTGCAGACGGTCAACTCCTGTGTGGTCCTCACCCTGACAGCCACTGCTTCTAATGGTGTTTGAAGGGGCACGGGTTCACTATACACAGAGGTGAGGACGTACACACACACTCCACCTGAGACCCTGTTATATATGCTACGGTTACAGTAAAATCCCCTGTAGCCACGAAGGACAGGGGTCCGCATTGCTGGAAACCAAGTTTCCTGAAGAGCAATGCAGAAAGCAGGTGTCTTGCTCAGAAGCTGCCGTAGCTCAGCCAGGTGGGGGAAGAAACCGCCGCAGTTCCACTGGAGAATGACATTGTTCGAGGGCTGGGCAGACATGAATCCGAGTCGGTGGGCTACAACTCAGCATCACTTGCACCCACCGGTGTAGGCGTGTCATCCGGATTGTCCGTTTTCTCTAATGCGTCCCCGAGAGCGAGGTCCTCGGGTGACGCAAGAATCTCCACCTCATCCTCAGAAGTAGAGGTGGAGGCGGAGGGGAGTGGTGGCACTGTAGCCACCGTGGTGTCTTGTGTCGTGACTTTCTTTGGCTTCTGTTTACCCCTCCGTTCCCTCGGGGGCTTCGCCGGTGGGAGGTGCTCCTCTGACTCAGCCACAGGGACCGAGGAGGAACGCGAAGCCCTACGACCAGCAGTCTGCGAGCGCGCCGGCTGCTGGTTAGTGTCGATATCGACACTGGCAGAAGGGAGTGTCCCAAGGGACCCCTTCCGCCTGAGGGAAGCCGGAGAAGGTTGTTCTTTCTCCGGCGGAGAGGTGGTTGCTGACCCCGAGGCTTTCGCCTTGGGAGCTGTGGAAGGATGGCCCCCAACCTCCGTGGGGGCAGGCTTAGGTTGGTGGCCCTGGGGGCCCACAGGAACAGTTGAAGTAGAAAATACTGTCGCCGCCAAGGAGAGTGGCGACGACGTCACTGCTGCGAATGAATTTTTCATAGGTACTGGGTGCAGACGATTGAACTTTTTCCGTGCCTCATTATAGGATATACGGTCCAGGGTTTTGTATTCTGTAATTTTCCGCTCCCGTTGAAGTGCGGGACATTGCGACGAGCAGGGAGGATGGTTCTGACCACAGTTGACACAGATGGGAGGCGGTGTACATGGGGCGCCCGGATGTGCTGGACGCCCACAGTCCCTACACATAGCACTGGACATACAACGGGACGACATGTGGCCGAACTTCCAGCATTGGAAGCACCTCACAGGGGGAGGAATATAAGGCCGCACGTCAACACGGTAAACCATCACCTTGACCTTTTCGGGCAATGTATCACCCTCGAAGGCCAAGATGAAGGCACTAGTTGCGACCCTATTATCCTTGGGGCCCCTATGGACACGCCGGATAAAATGAACGCCTCGTCGTTCTAGGTTTGCCCGTAGCTCGTCATCCGTCTGTAGCAATAGATCCCGATGAAAAATTACACCCTGGACCATATTCAGGGACTTGTGTGGAGTAATAGTCACTGCAACATCACCCAGTTTGTCACAAGCGAGTAGCGCCCGTGACTGGGCAGGAGATACTGTGTGGATGAGGACAGAGCCGTTGCGCATTTTAGACAGTGACTCCACGTCCCCAAACCTGTCCTCCAGATGGTCCACAAAGAACTGAGGCTTGGTCGCTGAGAATGAGTCCCCATCAGTCCTGCTGCACACGAGATATCTTGGAGCATATTCATCAGTCGGATTTGCGCCCCGACGTCCCTCCCAAGATGCAGTCAGGAAGGGGAACGTTTTGGGGTCATACGTGGAAGCATTGAATTTTCCTCGCTTAGAGACGGCGGTTGTACGTCCGCCAACGTCACCCGATTTTTGTCTCTTCATTGCGGGTGATCCGGGTGATCCGCCCCGATGCCACCCACTCCGATCAGGGGCTCTCCTCATGGGTGCCACCCAGCCACAGCAACGTCACCTGGCGGGATGACTGTTGCCGGGAGTCCTGATGCCCCACAGAGACAAGCATCGACTCCTTGGCTTGCACGAGGAGTATGCAGCTCTGGCACCGGTAGAGCGATCCCTGTGTTGTCAGGGGGCTACATTCAAGAGGGTACATGACGACCCCACCACAACGGACTGGCTACCGTGTTGGCTTTCTGGCGCTACGTGAACCATCAGAAAGGAGAGTGCTGAGATGGCAGTGCACAATGGACTTGACTTGCACGGAAAATCAGTGACGTGCCCAGTGGCAGAAGAGAATCCGCAGTCGCAAGTCCATTCCATGATGGGTGCATCAGATGGCATGGCACAAGAATTACATGTTGCACCACGTAAGGTGTCCTTCCCCAAATGGGTCGCTCTTCTGAAAAATTTTGAAAAATGGAGGGTCAAACCCACATAGGGGACCACAGATGGAAAACCGAAAAGTGTGAAGACTCCTTTTAGTCGCCTCTTACGACAGGCAGGAATACCGCGGGCCTATTCTTACCCCCGAACCCGCAGGGGGGCCAGCGGAATTTCCTGTCCAATATTAGCCCTAGGAATTTCGTCGTCTCCACGAAAGGCAGAGTAATGGGGCCAAGTTGGAGAGATGGTGGAAGGAACTCTTTGTATCTCCAGAAATTTATACAGACTGTTTTCTCACTGGAGAACCGGAAACCATTGGCGACACTCCAAGAGTACAGACGGTTGAAACAATGCTGAAGACAGTGATCCAGGACACAAGTTCTCTGGGCACTGCAGTAAATCGCGAAGTCATCCACAAAAAGGGAGCCAGATACGTCAGCCGGAAGACAATCCATAATTGGGTTAATTGCTATGGCGAAAAGTGCCACGCTCAGCACAGATCCTTGTGGCACCCCATTCTCCTGGTGGAAGGTGTCCGACAAAACAGAGCCCACTCGTACACGGAACCTTCAATCTAGTAAAAATGCTTGGATAAAAATGGCGAGGCGGCCACAAAAGCCTCACGTATGGAGCGTGCGGAGAATACCCGCCTTCCAACAGGTGTCATAAGCCTTCTCCAAATCAAAAAACACAGCCACCATCTGGCGCTTACACAAAAAGTTATCCATAATATACGTCGACAATGTAACAAGGTGGTCGATAGCAGAACGATGCCTACGAAATCTGCACTAGACGTTGGTAAGGAGACGGTGAGATTCGAGTAGCCAAATCAGCTGAGCATTAACCATGCGTTCCATCACCTTGCAAACGCAGATGGTGAGAGAAATGGGGCGATACCTCGAAGGAAGATGTTTGTCCTTCCCTGGTTTTGGTATGGGAACAAGAATTGCTTCACGCCAGTGTGTGGGGACCTGACCTTCAATCCATATGCGATTATAAGTGCGGAGGGGAAAACATTTACCCACAAGAGAAAGGTTTTTCAGCATCTGTATATGAATTGCATCAGGCCCTGGAGCAGAAGATCAGGACACAGAGAGAGCATGTTCAAGCTCCTGCATGGTGAAGATGGCATTGTAACTTTCCCGATTGAGAGATTGGAAGGAAGGTGACCGTGCCTCTTCTGTCTGTTTTCAAGGGAGAAAGGCGGGGTGATAATGTGCGGAGCTCGAGACTTCTGCAAAAGATTGACCCAAAGCGTTGGATATATCGGCTGGGTCTACAAAGACTTCATTTGCGACGGTCAAGCCAGAAATTGGGGAGTGGATCTTTGTGCCATATAACCGGCGCAGCCCCCCCCCCCCCCCCCAGACAATAGAAGAAGAAGTAAGTCTGTTAAATGTACTAGTAAAAGCAATCCAGCAGGCCCGTTTGCTTTCCTTGATGACTTGACGGCATTGCGCTCGTAGACGTTTGTAGTTAATACAGTTCGCCAATGTTGGATGGCGGCGAAAGGTGCGTAGAGCACGTCTCCGGGCTCTAACAGCATCACAACATGCCGCAGTTCACCAGCGGACTGGGACTCGACATGGAGAAGACGAAGTGCGTGGAATGGAATATTCGGCAGCATTGAGAATGACTTCCGTGAGGTAGTCGACCTGACTGCCACAGGTGGGGAAGTTCCCATCATGGAAAACCACCAGTGAGGAGAACAGCCCCAGTCAGTTTTGGAGACGTTCCAACTAGTGGAACCCGGAGGTAGGGTATGATGAAGGAGATGAATTATGCAGGGGAAATGGTCACTCGAGTATGTATCAGAGAGAGCATACCACTCAAAATGATGCGCAAGTTGAGCAGTACATATCGAGAGGTCAAGTAAGAGTAGGTATGCGTCATATCTGAAAGAAAGGTTGGTGCACCTGTGTTTAGGCAACCAAGATTAAGATGGTTGAGAATGTCCGCTAAAAGGGAGCCTCTCTGGCAAGAGGCCAGAGAATCCCATAGGGGGTGGTGGGCGTTGAAATCGCCTATCAACAAAAAGGGGGAAGGAAGTTGGGCAACAAGGTGCAGCACATCTGCCCTAGTAAAGGCAAAAGACGATGGGGTATAGATGTTACAAAGGGAGAAGGATAAGGTGGGAAGAATGATGCGGACGGCAACTGCCTGTAGTTGAGTGTCAGTGGAATAGGATCGTAGTATACATCATCTCTAACGAGCAACATAACTCCTCCATGGGCTGCAATACCCTCCACAGGGGGCAGGTCAAAATGCACGGAGGTACATTGGGAAAAAACTATGTTGTTGCGTGGACGTAACTTCGTTTCTTTAAGTCTGACCACAAATGGACGGTGGAGTCTGAGTAGAAGTTTCAATTCATCTCTGTTGGAACAAATGCTGCGAATATTCCATTGAAGGAGTGCCATGATAAAAAATGAGAGAAGAAAAGAAGATAAAGAGGAACAAGCAAGCTAGGTCACTACGAGGGAGCACTACTGTCGCCATCTAGAGGAAGAGAGTCATGTTCCATAGTTTCAAATGATACATCTGCCACCTTCCCGACTTTATCAGGAGGGGTAGCTTCCGCCGCCGGTAAAATGCCGGTTGCCCCGCTAACAGTAGTGCGTCCTGGCGAGACAGAAGATAATTGGGGCCGACTACTGTCGGGTGGCGTGACGGATGGGTCACGCCTCGGCGGGGAAGGAGAGGAACTCTCTTTCTTGTTGGCTCTTCTGGAAGAGTGACGGTGAGAAGAGGCAGTTGACGGTTGAGAAGCCTGAGAATGCAGAAAATCTTCACGGACGGGTTCCTTTTACAAAGTCCGGGCATCTTGTTTAGGTGTCCGCGGTTTATTAGAGGTTGACAAAGACTGAGCTTTAGAAGCAGCAGGAGGAAGCGGGGACATGGAATGGGCAATCTTCGGGCTGGCCAATCGCACAACTGTGTCAGCGAAAGTGAAATCGCAGGTCTGCGTACCTGCATCCTTAGTAGGTCGAGTGGAGGTGAGGACCTTACTTTATGTGCCCGCTGGGAGGACAGTGGGCTTCCGACTCGCCAACAACTTTCGAGCGGCAGATGTTGATACCTTTTCAGTAACCTGAATTTGCTGGATGACCTTTTCATCCTTATATACAGGGCAGTCCCGAGAGGAAGCCGCATGGTCACCGTTGCAATTAAGGCAGTGAGGGGACAGAGGTGGGCAATCCCCCTCATGGGTGTCCCCACCACAAGTGACAGATTTTGCTGCATTAGGGCAAGATTGACGGGTGTGGTTGTATCTGTGGCATTGGAAACAGCGCGTTGGATTTGGTACATAAGGGCGGATGGAGATAACTTCATACCCTCCCTTGACCTTCGACGGGAGTTCAACTCTCTCGAACGTCAAACACACAGTACGAGTCTGTGTCAGCTGGTTATCTACCTTTTTCAACACCCTATGTACAGCTGTTACACCCTGATCGGGCATATAGGTTTGAATGTCTTCGTCAGACAACCCGTCAAGGGATCTCGTAAAAACTACCCCCCGTGACGAGTTGAGCGTGCGATGCGCTTCTACCTTGACAGGAAACGTGTGTAACAACGTATTCCATATGAGTTTTTGGGCCTGGAAGGCACTGTCCGCTTCCAGCAACAATGTATCATTGCGCTGATGTGAACATGTCTTAACAGGGCCAGCAATCGCATCAACACCTTTCTGAATGACGAAAGGATTTACAGAATTGAAATCTTTACCGTCGGTTCGAGAGACAACTAGAAATTTCGGGAGAGGTTTTCTTTTGCTGAGGCGAATCTATCTTTCTTTTCTGGGTCAAAGTCACAGAAGAAGAGAAGGAAGTCATTGCGGAAGTGTCCCCCGTGACTACCGGCGTCTCCGATGGCGCGCTCCTTCCTAATGGGGGCCCTCTCTGAGGGCTTACCCGCCTTAGGTGATTGTTCACACCTCAGGTCACACCTCCCAAGAACTGACAGAGGGACCAATCGGCATGTTCGGAAGGGGTAAATACGTGCCCTACTTGTCTACCCGGGGTGGGGAATTATGTGTTACCCCGTCACCTGCTACGCATGATAATGCGTGGGTCGGCCTTCAGACACGCACAGGGAGGAAAGAAGAAGAACAGAGGAAGTGAAGAGAAAGAAGTGTCTCAAACGTCGAAGCAGAGACTAACGAGGAGGAGAGGAAAGCTAGGAAAGTACAGCAAGGAGAGAAAGACAGAAGCAAAGGTCGTCTCCGGGCGAAGGCATGAACCGGGAGGGAAAGTGAAGCAGCCTGGGGCGGAAGAAAGGCTGCTCTGGCTCGGGGCCCCGTGCGCGCCACACTCATACCCACAAAAGAGCTGTGGGCCCCCTGGGGGGGTTGATAGCTGCTGTGTGAGCTGTAGCATTAACCTGACGAAACAGTACTTTCTTCCATGCCAATCTTGGATATTTTTCATTTAGTTTCAGTTTCAAACGATGCAGCAGAGCAACAAAACATGGCCCAATTATGGATTAGCCTTTTTCCAAATAATCTATCAGGATTATACCCTGGGAATTCCAAAAGACAATGGCCATCATTTTTCCAGCTGTCAAAACAGTCTTTGCCTTCTTTGGGGCACTCTCCCCACTCTTCATCCATTGTCTGGACTGTTGTCTCTGGAGTATAATGGTGGATTCAAGTTTCATCTACAGTTGTGAATCTGCACAAAAAGTCCTGTGGACTGCACCTAATCAGTGTGAGATTATGAGTAGAAATGTTCTTTTGTTTCCATTTTTGGTCGAAAGTGAGCACGCACGGCACCCACAGCGCACAGAGCTGCTTGGTGGTCAGTTTTTTATGGAGATCAGATGACCAATAAATATTGCCTTGAAAACTTCAATTAAAACAAAAATTATTTTTTTCTGAACGGACAAGGGTACATACATGAAACTGTCAACCACAGAGCAGGTACAATATTAATTTTGCTGCCAGTGAAACGAGCAGCACCAACACTTACTCTGTAGATATTGAAAAATATTTCCTGTGTTGTGACTTCAACAGGCCGACCAGAGTGTGCTCCATCTTCCGTGCTTCTCCAACCACGTTGAAACTTATTGATCCAAAAGTAAATGGTCTTCAATGTTTCTGCAGAACCCACATGGACCTTATCCAACTCAGATTTGATATGTGCAGCTGTCCAACTTTTCAAATGAAAATGTTTAATGACTGCAAGAAATTTGGTTTTATCCATCCTTAGGAACTAACTACGCAGTTACCACTTCAATTGGCAGCCAATAATCAACTAATAACAGCTGCCATTCAAAACTTACTGTAATAGCCACGGAAATATCAGGCTTAAACAACAATGCAGGTTCCGAAAATTTGCCCTTATTTCATACAAATTTACCAGACTTATCAAACCACCCTCGTATTTGTGAGCTAACATCACCCACAGCCCATGCTGAGAAGTATCAGACACTTACTCTAAATGGTGGCCCGGTTGATAGGTCACAAAACAGGGTGGAGATAGTAACATCTCTTTCAGCTACAAAAACACTGTCTCACATACCTGCAACCAGTGAGACAATGCTCATTCGCACTGCAGGGTGTGCAGTGGTTTTGAAATGAATGCTGCTCTGACAAAAACGTATGATAGTAAGCAACTTTTCCCAGAAAAAAATATTCGATATCTGTAACCGAAGCAGGTCGTGGGAGAGAGACAATGCCAGAGATATTCAGATGAAGAGGCTTGTTAGCCATACTAGAAACTTCAAAACCAATGTAAGTGATGGAAGGCTGAAAAAATTGACACTTCTCAAAATTGCACTGCAACCTCACAGCTTGTATTTTGGAAAAGAGTGCACTTTAGTTGAGGTGGTGTTCTTCGGCAGAGGGACCAGACACCACATGATATCATCTTGTTAATTGACACAAGCAGGCACCGACTTTGTGAGTTGTTTGAGAAACTGTTGAAAGATCATTGGAGCAATGGTTACCCCAAATGGCAACCACAATTAGTGATAGAAACCAAAAGGCATGTTAATAGTCAGAAAATGTTGAGAGTCAACATCCAGGGGTTTTTGTAAGTATTAATCTGAGAGGTCGATTTTGGAGAAATACAGACCGCCAGTCAACTTTGCTAGAAGCTCACCTGGGTGTGGCAATGGATCCATGTATATGATAGACTGAACATTTACTGAATGTTTGAATTCACCACAAAGGCAAAACCACCCTGACAGCTTTTTCATAATGACCATTGGGCTTGCCAATTAACTGGATGTGATCAGTTTGACTACCCCAGCTGCCTCAAGATGGTCAATTTCTGCTTTAACTTGTTCACAGAGCGCCACTGGTACCAGTTGAGGAGGGAAAAAAATCTTGATTTGGCACAAGGATGAATGGTGATGTGTGTTTAGAAACTGTTGGTTGGCACAACTGAAACATGCCAAAACAGAATGGAAAATTTGCAACATAGGGAGCCCAGTTACACACAAAAGCACTTGTTCAGAGACAATTTCATCAGAAATAGTGAACCCAAAGGCTGTAGAAGCTTCCAGGCCAAACAATTTGTCTGTGTGTGCATTGTCCACAACAAGAAAGATTAACATATGGACTACAGATTTATATGTGACAGAAGCCAAGAACTGTCCCAGAACTGGGATATTTTACTTATACATTATCAGTTTCCATGACACTGGTAAGAGATGGGAAGAACCCAGATCTGTGTACATATGCAAGCTAAACAATGTGTCAATAGCACTTGTGTCTTCTTGAAAGTGCAACACTTTCTGATAAACTGTGACATCAATAAAGAGTGTATTTAGTTCAACAGAAATTGCTCAGTACAAAGAGAAGCTATGTGACCTTTCATGTGGCAATGATAAATGGCCCATCACCTAAAACAATCGGGCCTATCATGATTGACAAAACAAGCTGAGCAAGAAGAAAGCATTGAATGTGGCCCTAGTGGCAATGGGAAAGAAGGGCCAGGTTGAATTTCCGCCACTTTACACCATAATTCAATTTGATTCTCCACAGTCCATGAAACCTCAGAAGATTCGAGTGACATTGAGAACCTCTATGAGGAAAGGATTTTCACACAGCTCACTTGTGATCGTGTGTGAGACGAGCTCACTTGTGATCGTGTGTGAGACAAATTATGGTGTCTCATACCATTTGATCTGTATATGATTCTTTATGGAGATCAGACAAAAGAGCAAGGATGGCTTAATTTATGAAGCTCTGTGACCTGCACAATGAGATTGATGATGTTACTTCCTTAAGTGATAAAATTCAACACACATGGAAATTACACCAATCAGTTTACAGTATTATTTAGAAAGAAGTTCACACATTTGATCAAATGAGAATGAAAGAGCATCCTGTAGTGGAGGCAAGTTGGGAAAGGAGCTGATACATATGAGGCAACAGCCATGACATAAATAAAGCATGACACAAAGTAAAATCTGTCGGTAAAAGTTTACTTACTGCCTTGGCAGCGTAGTGTGCTGATATTGGCAATGATCTTTGAAAATTCTATCACATAGAGTGAGAGGGAATAATTCTTCTTGTTGACCATGAAATAAATAATTAATGCTATTTCTGTTCTATAATTGACAGGTTCTTGTATTTACCCTTGTCTGAGTAGTAAATTACTTATCCCCATAAAGCAACCATTTTGTTACCAACATTAGCATACTACCCTGCCAAGACAATAAGTAAAATTTAAACCATCAGTCCATCCAACAACATGAAAATGCTGTTGTAACTGCTTCTTGTAGGCATTCCACTCTTTCAGACTTGTCATATGCTGGGAAAGAGGCCAGGTAAGTCAGAGGAACTGCAGAAGACATAACAGGGGGTTGGACAGAAGGTGAATGGGACCCACCAGACAAGGCTGCAGCAAGAGATTCCAGTACCCAAATTTCAATTTGGAGAGTTGTAGTGACAACCCCTTATTGCTCAAACAGCGGATCTAGAATCTCATTGGCAACAACATCTGATATTGTGGGAAAACAGAGAAAATGCACGGAACACAAGACTCCAATCGTTGACAAATGTTGGATCTAGGAACACAAAAACCAAGTAGACAATGACTGGACTTATTCCAGGAGGTAATACACAGAGAGATGCAACATCATCATCAGAGGACACACTGACTAGAGCACTGTTCAGCACTGTTTATAGAGTGCCCTAGCCTGAGTTAGGATCTGGCATTAGAAACAGTCTCCCATGGTGCAGTCTCGTGGCTGATGCTCAATGTACACGTGCAACTTTAAACATATGCGCTTGCACATCACCACAGAAATATTTCTGATGTAGTTCACATTTATGCTCTTCAAATATGACATGGAACAGATGAGGAAGGAAGAGTATATCACTAAATAGTAGGTGGTGTAACATCTAACCAAACTGTGATAATGTGAGGTTTTAATGCCAGATTTAGGATAGATGGAAGAGGATATGAAACGGTTATAGGAAGCCAAAGAAAAGATCACAGAAATGATGAAGGTGATATATTACTAGACACATGTCTAATAAATACATGGGTAATTAGTAATTGATGTTATAAGAAGAAAGATAACCACAAGTTTACCAGATACAGTTGGAATTTGGAATAATAATATTGGAGGTTAGATAACAAGTCACAAGGTGCTGATAGGCACAAAAACAGATCATCACATTAATATGACTTAAATTATTGGCCATGGCCTTCATCAGAAAAAGAAAACATGTACATTCACACTATCACTCAGACAACTACACAAACACAACCACCACCCTGGCCGCTCCAGTGCCACCAGTGATTCTGTGTGTATAGTTGTCTGAGTGATAGTGTGAATGTATGTGAATCTTTTTCTGATGAAGGCCATGGCCGAAAACTTAAGGTTTGTGAATGTGATTGTTTTTCGTGCCTCTCAGCAGCTCAGAGAGCCTCTTTACAATGAGTTATCTATCCTCCATTATTGTCATGCGAGTCGGATTTTTCATTGTTAGAATTTGGAACAGAAATCCATAATGGTCTATATTATCAGAAGCTGCCCAACAGAAGTGAAAGAAATACAAAGCATTACTCTCAACCCAGACCAGACTCTAGTAATAGAAACACTACAGAAATTCAGGAAAGACACACGCAGGGGAAAAAGGCAGACAAAAATCAAGTGATGGAAAATGATAGAGAAACCCAAGAGATACACAGAGAGAAGAATAACACATTCACGGCTGGTGTAAGTGACCCTGGATGGAGCAGCTGAACTGCTGTTTCTAACAAGTTTTTCGAAAATTACAGCTTTAGAAAGCTACAACTGCAACAATTAAGTTGGCTGTCTCATTTGAAATAATGAAACATCATTTACATATATTATAGACGGAGACATTCCTAGTAGGAAAAATATGTATAAAACATAGAGATCGTTGAAAAAACCCAAAGCTCTGGCTCGCAGACAGATACACAAATTGTTTTACTGATTAGCTTTTTGCGATTGACAAGCACTTCACAGTTCGGCTGGTCATCTCAGGCGCTGACTGGAACTTTTCTCATTGTTAATGGTGGTATCCCATCATTCTCAACAGAAAACATCCTTCAAGGGAGTATCTGCTACGTTTTCTCATCTGAACAGCTTCCTCAATTTGTAGCTCAGATCTTCAACATGTAATGGCAGTCAGGGATGCTTGAAGGAAGTCTTATCCGAGGATGGCGTTATGGCTACATTCTGTTAAATTTAAATGGCTGCATTCTGTTGTTGAACAATCATACTTGCAACACATATTCCTGCCAGCCAGTTGAATTTACCATTTGCGACCTTTAGCACAGGTGCTCTTTAATCACAGAGCATTGTCTTCTTTAGTTTGCCATAGTGATTATTCAACAATACAGAGAAGGAAGTTCCTGAATCAACTAGCGCCCAGACAGATTGACCATCGGTGATGATATCAATGAGATTTTCCCATATCTTAGTGACTGTTGTTCAGAGAGGATTTTCATTTGCAACAGCCTCACTTCCATAGATGGTCACCTCACCTAGGTTCCCGAAAATGGTAGCTATGCGAGCAGCTGGTATCTCTGTAAGGTGATGGTGAACGGTGGTGGCGTGATGGAGAGCGACCATGTCCAGGAATGGCGACAGGCTTCACCACCTAGTTCAACAGTAGTCATCTGCAGTTGACTGCCATTGATATTACAGCTTCGGTGGTTGGCATCTTGCAGCATAATAATTGTCAAAAACTCATCTACTCTCCCTACAGTTTCGTAGGGAAGATCCAGGAAACCAACAGTGAAAACACAATGCTGTGCTGTCTTCTGTCCTCTAGATATCTATCCTCCTGCGAGGTGTCGTAGTTGCTGTGGATGTTGGTTGTGGCTGCATCAGTCTGTTCCTAGGCTGCTGTTTGGCAGCTGCAGTGCAAGTCTTAGTAGGGCGAGCTCATTCTTCACATCGGGTGCAGACAGATGCTAATGTTTGAAATACCTCTCCCTCAGCAGTGTACAGGACTGACATCCATATCCATAATCTGGTGCTCGCTCTGTCCAACAGTCCCAGCCGCCATAAACTGTTTCAATTATTCTCTCACAATTTGTCGTATGAGAGAAGCAAAATCATGCTCGTCTTCCACAATGACCATAGGGACTACATCTCGGAGTCTGTCATACTTCTTTCTTCCAATCCTCCTCTGTTGCATCTCTTCAATTTTTTGACACCATTTGATAAACTCTTGAGTTGTTGAAACATTTAACAGAAGAGGCCAACACGTCTTCTGCAATGCCCTTCATCAGATGTGAAATTTTATTGACCTCAGTCATATCTGGGTGAACTAAGTGAAAGGGGCCAAAACATTCTGTATATATGACTGTGTTGACTCTCCATACCGTTGGGCCCTGTTCTTTAATTGCTCTTCCAACGAATGGACTTTGTGCTGGTGGTCTCCGAACATCATCTTACGTTCCACCAGGAATTTGTTTCAGCTATCAAACTTGTTCTCATTATTTTCAAACCACTACAGGGCTGTTGTATCGAGGTAGAAATATAAGTTTACAAAGCACATTGTGTGATCCCCCCTATTATACTTTCAGCCATTTGTTTGGGTCCTGTCCAGTGTCTCCTGAGAACACTGACGGGTGTCTGATGTGCAGCTGGCTTACCGCTGTTTTCATATCCATTGGTCTATTGATGACACGGACCTTCGAGAGGAAGTAGTGAGTATATCCTTTGTATTCCAGTTCTTGTCCATGTAGGCGAGAGCTCTTACGCTGCCTAATCGGAGCCATGATGATGAAAATGTTTTGCAGTACACCTGGTACCTCCACCAAATAGTGTCACGTTGAAAACTGCAGGTGGGTTGCAATTTGAAAGCTGGGTTGTTAA